>CBVK0102263204.1:0-17261 GCA_900067695.1 Picea abies | reverse complement strand
CTCTTCCGATCTCACGACTAGCCACTTCACCTTATTTTTCATGTCCCATTCATACACCCAATGTGTCTTTGCGTTCTGTTGCATCTGCAGTGCAAGCTCTTCCATTCTCACCCTTATCTCAGTGAGTTCTTTATCCATTTCATCTTTTCTCTACTGCTGGTGGTTCTTCTTTCCACTGCGCTCATGGCCTTCAGTATCCATTTCCATCTTTCACCTACCCTCCTGGAAAGCGTATGGATCACTCTACGCCTTAGATCACCTCCATCTCCTCCTACAACTCACCTGGTTGTCTATTGACTGTTGCACACCTTGCAACAATCTTCACAGAGCAACATTACTCTATCTCCTCCTTCATATGCTGTCTCCTTCGCCTAAAGTCTACAGATGAAAATATCAACTTTGATACCACTTGATGGTATCAGACTGTATCCCTTCATAGTCCTCCTTTTGTCTGTGATCTGCAAACAAAAAATATTAGCTCTGATACCACCTGATGTAGACCCCCTACCTCAGCAGGGTTCTGCGACCTCCCAGTCTCTAGATCAATCTTCTTCTGAGTTGAAATTTCTCTTCGGGCTCCTGCTAGAACTCTTTGAATAAATCCATAGGTTCTCTTCCCCTTTTGCGCAGGTCCTGCAAAAACCCACCCTGCGCAACTTAACACCGGGTGTGAGAATTACATCCCCATGTGACCACAACCTTACCTTAGCACAATTTGCCTTCATGACTCGTGATCTCATGAATTCATGAGTCAAAGACCCTCGACTCCTCTTTCTCCAAACACTGATACCCGAGATACGATACGGGTATGGATCCTCCTTGTTAGTGCCTTCTGCACATAACCATCGACTAGGACTAAGTGATAGCACTGTTTGCAACTCACAACTTTGCAAGTTGGAGTGTTGAGCCCTCATGCTCCTCCTTTGCGAAATCCTAAAGTACGATAAGTTAGCAATGGGTTGACTCCTTTATCACTACTCACAACTCGCGACTTCACGAGTTGGAGTGTTGAACCCTCATGCTCCTCCTTTGCAAAACCCCGAAGCATGATAAGTCGGCGATGGGTTGACTCCTTTATCACTACTCGCAACTCGCGACTTCATGAGTTGGAGTGTTGAACCCTCGTGCTCCTCCTTTGTAAAATATCGAAGCATGATAGGTCAACGATGGGTTGGCTCCTTCCAAGGTGATGTGTGTCCACCACCTATCACTCGCGTCCACCTTTCTCTAGGCGTTTGTTGTTACACCACCTGTCAACCACGTGGTCCCCACCTAACAGATGTGCCACGTGTTCGCACGAGCCCTCGCTGCTAGGCACTTCACAACTTCCGCAGTCGAAAATAAACTCTTTCAATCACCGAACCCCTGATACGTGATACCACGTGAAGTTTTTGATCCAACATTTCTCCCGTGGCTTGGATCCAATGGTCTGGATCTCCTTCCCTGCTCCTCGCAACTCAGGACTTCGCGAAAACCAAGAATTTGGTCTTCCCTCCAAAATCACAAACCCCGAATTCATGAAATGATCCAGATCTCTGCCACCTTTCCTCAAAAATGGACGGTCCTGATGCTTTCAGGACTTGACGAGTCCTCTTCCTTCTACTGTTATGAGGTTTAAACCTCACACACCTTTTCTGTATCTAATGGCTCACAACGACTCGACACTTCTCCCTCGAATTTTCTGCCATCCCTTTTACCCTTCTGTGCAGCTTCCCAGAGATTAAACCCCTCGCACCTTCTCCCGGATCCGACAACTATCGATCCTTGGTGCTATATCTGACGGTCAATATCTGACCTCCTTACGCGCTCTCCTGCTGCTGCCTGGACATAGATTCAACGGTCTGGATATTTCTTCCCAGTGCTAATCCAATGACAGATGTGCTCTTCCTCTTGAGCTTTCTTGGCCTTTTGACTTAGAAGATTTTCTAAGTCTCGAAGGTATCGACCTTCGGCTCTTCCTCTTGCGAGCCTGGTTCCTTTGGGTCTTGTCTGCATTATAGAAATGCTTCCCCTCCTGAGATTTTTCAACTTAGAAGCCTTGAAAGGTTTTCTCTGTGAGCGTTCTTCTTGTGCTTTCTCTTTTGAGCTTATGGACTTAGAAAAAGTCCACTCTCGCACACTCCTGGTGCTCCTGAGATTTTGAATAACTCAAATTCAATATTTTTTCTGGAAAAAAAAATCCTTACGCCCACCTAGCATTCTTTTGCTCGATGCACACCTTGCAGAGCCTATAGAGTATTCAACAACTCTGTGTGTGTCTTCTCTTCGACAATTCACTTTCCTCAGAACTTGAAATAGAGTTCTATGGTGCACTCTATGCACTTTCTTAATGCCCTCTTGGCAGAGCTCTATAGAACCTTCAGTAGTTCTGTCTTCCTTGAACTCGAAATAGAGTTCCTTCCTATGCACTCCTTGCACCTCTGCTGATGAAGGTTCAATGGTATCCCTCTTGAGATTTCTTGAGGTTACCTCACCTTTGTCAACACACACCTTGCAGACTATGTGCACTCCTTGCACTCAGAAACTCAAAGACAAGAAGAAATTGAAACCTCTAAATTACTTCACCAGTTATGCATTTAAAACATGAAATGCATAAAATATGCAAACACATACAAACAATTCATGGCAAGAAAAACTGCTCTTCTATTAATTCAGAAATGCCTATACAAGGTGTTTACAATGGCTGGACTATAACAAGTCTCATCTCTCTCTCTCTCGACCTTTCTGCTCTAGTCTCTCCTCCTATCTCTCTACTCTGAGTCCCATTATTCTCTAAATTACTCTCCACTCTACTCCTCAAGAGACTCTTTTCAAAAGAGGGCTCTCTTGATCTTATCCTCATCCACCGCCTTTATGCTATCACTATCTTAGAGCGGATCTTACTCCCATGGCTACATTACAAAAAACGAAGTTGCAGACCCGACTGATCTGGACTTAGCTAAAGGTAACCATTAAAGGAAACCTCAAGCACTACCTTTACAAAGGCGTGTTCTGGCATTAAAATCCTTACAACATTTATTGAAATTACAAGTTTCAAAATTAAGAGGGTTGCACCTCTCCCTTTCTTCATTAAATGCGTGATGGATGTGCTAGATGGCTAGCATGCTGCTGACATGGAGTGATTCTCCTGCATCAAACTCCTCAGCTGGAAAAATCATGAGCTCCTACTCATGAGCTCCTCTTCTCCAATGTTGAAATCCACCTGGATCCCAAACCTTCCCTTGGAGCTGTCCATCTGCTCCTCTGCTTTGTTGTTGTTGTTACTGCTGCCCTGCTGCTCTCGCAGACTCCCTTCTACTCAGCTTCTCATTGCTGGCAGTCTCTACTGCTAAACTCAACATTAGTCTTCTGATTTCTTCAATTATCTCTTCCAGCTACTCAACTGGCTGACTCTTTGTATGTAGTCTTCTCTGCTGCACTTCAGTCTTCTCAATGGGCATATCTGCCCGATCTCCCCTACCATATTTATCTCTCTTTTTGGCATTAAGTGGCCACTCTGCTGTAGACTCCAGCTTTGCAGTCTCATTACTAAGTTGCTACTCAGCTTCTTCCCGTGACAACTTGATTGTCACCTCTCCTTGTGTTGGCTCAAGTCCAACTTTTTTCAACTGCTCCTAGGGCTGTTATGCTCCTCCATCTGTCTCCAAATTAATCTGTTGGATGTGCAATATTGGCACTATCACCCTCTTCTCTAGGGCTTCCAATTCTTCACACAGGTCAACAAAATCCGTGTTGTTTACTTCCTTTTCTGCTACAGGCTTCAGTGTTGCAGTCATCTCCTGTTCAGCTTCCCGGTTGAAAATTTTGAGCATTTTGGTTGAATGCTCTTCTTCTCTTGTAAGGGAAAACATCAGTTTATGCTCCATTTCTTCCTCTTCTTTGACAGTCTCTGTTGGTTTTCCTCCTTCTATTGTTTCATCTGCAACACATGATCTTGCCTCAATTTGGCTATCTGGTAGGAATACTCGAATTCCCCCAATCATCAAAATGCTCTTCTGATCCTCCTTCTGGATGGTGCAAGTTTTTAACTTGTCATCATCTTCATTCACATGGTCTACAAAACCACACGGCTCTTCACCTATCAGCACTCCTTGCTGTCATGAACTCTCAATAGAGTCCATGAGACTCTTAGACAGTCTCATCTCCTTTCCCCTGCCCACCTAGCAATTTGGGAATTTTCTGTTGCCCACTTGGCAGTCTATGAGATCCAATGATCCCATCTCATTTCCCACTTGGAAATATAAAATTTCACCACTTCTCCCTTGGCAGTACGTGAGACCTTCCACTGATCTCTTTCTATTGCCCACTTGGCAACTTGAAAGTCCACTTCTGCCCACCTGGCAGTTTATGAGATCCTCTATTAATCTCATACCATTTCCCTCATGGCAATATGAATTTCCATGGATGTCCTCCTGAAAGTATATGAGATCCTCCAATGATCGCATTTCATTGCCCACCTGGAAATTTGAAAATTCATCCCTGCCCTTTTGGCAATTTATGAGATCTGAAATTGATCCCTCTTCCTCATTACTGAAGGTTTCTCCAACTTCTGGCTCACAGATGCAAACCAGCTCTGTGTCACTGAGGCTTTCAACATACCTTAGCCATATTTTCAATAGCCTTTGTTGTCTTTTGGCCAACATCTCCTTGAGTGTTCACTTCACCTTCTTTTTCATGGCCCATTCATACACCCAATGTGTCTTTGCGTTCTGCTGCATCCATAGTGCAAGATCTTCCATTCTCGCCCTTATCTCAGTGAGTTATTTATCCATTTCATATTTTCTCTGCTGCTGGTGGTTCTTCTTTCCACCGCACTCATGGCCTTCAGTAGCCATTTCCATATTTCACCTGCCCTCCTAGCAAGCATATGGATCACTCTACGCCTGAGAGCACCTCCATCTCCTCCTACAGCTCGCTTGGTTGTCTATTGACTGTTGCACACCTTGCAACAATCTTCACAAAGCATCATTACTCTATATCCTCCTTCACCCACTGTCTCCTTCGCATGAAGTCTATAGACAAAAATATCATCTCTGATACCACCTGATGGTATCACACTATATCCCTTCACAGTCCTCCTTTTGTCTGCAATTTGCAAACAAAAAATATTAGCTCTGATACCACCTGATCCAGACCCCCTACCTCAGCAGGGTTCTGTGACCTCCTGGTCTCTGGATCGATCTTCTTCTAAGCCAAAATGGCTCTTCGGGCTCCTACTGGAACCCTTTGAATGAATCCACAGTTCCTCTTTCCCCTTTGCGTAGGTCCTGCAAAAACCCACCCTGCGCAACTTAACACCGAGCGCGAGCCTTACATCCCCATGCGACCACAACCTTGCCTTAGCGCAAGCACCTTTCATGACTCACGATCTCACGAGTTCGTGAGTCAAAGACCCTCAAATCCTCTTTCTCCAAATTCCAATACCCAAGATGAGATACGGGTATGGATCCTCCTTGTTAGTGCCTTCCACACATAACCACCGACTAGGGCTAAGTGCTAGCACTGCTCGCAACTCATGACTTCATGAGTTGGAGTGTTGAGCTCTCGTGCTCCTCCTTTGCGAAATCCCAAATCACAATAAGTCAGCAATGGGTTGACTCCTTTAGCACTACTCACAACTCGCGACTTCGCAAGTTGGATTGTTGAACCATCGTGCTCCTCCTTTGCAAAACCCCGAAGCATAATAAGTCAGTGATGGGTTGACTCCTTTAGCACTACTCGCAACTCAAGACTTTACGAGTTGGAGTGTTGAACCCTCATGCTCCTCCTTTGTGAAATCCTGAAGCACGATAAGTCAATGATGGGTTGGCTCCTTCCAAGGTGACATGTGTCCACCACCTGTCACCTGCTTCCACCTTTCTCTGGGTGTTTTTTGTTACGCCACCTATCAACTACGTGATTCCCACCTAACAGATGTGCCACATGTTTGCACGATCCCTCGACGCTCGACACTTTGCGACTTTTGTAGTCAAAAAGGAACTCTTTCAACCCTCGAACCCCCGATACATGATACCATGCAGAGGTTCTGATCCAACAGTTCTCCCGTGGCTTGGATCCAATGGTTTGGATCTCCTTCCCTGCTCCTCGCAACTCGGTGCTTCATGAAAAACCAAGAATTGGGTCTGCCCTCCAAACTCACGAACCTTGAATTCACAAAATGATCCATATCTCTGCCACCTATCCTCCAAAATGGATGGTCCTGATGCTTTTGGGACTTGATGAGTCCTCTTCCTTCTACTATTACAAGGTTTAAACCTCGCACACATTTTCTAGATCCGACGACTCACGACAACTCGACGCTTCTCCCTCGAAGTTTCTATCGTATGTTCTATCCTTTTGTATGACTTCCGAGGGATTAAACCCCTCAGACCTTCTCTCGGATCTGATGACTATCAGTCCTTGGTGCTATATCTGAAGGTCCAGATATGACCTCCTTACGCGCTCTCCTCTTACTACCTGGATGTAGATTCAACGGTCTAGATCTTTCTTCCCAGTGCTGATCCAATGACAGTTGTGCTCTTCCTCCTGAGATTTCTTGGCCTTTTAATTAGAATATTTTCTAAGTCTCGAAGGTATCGACCTTCGACTCTTCCTCTTGTGATGCCAGTTCCTTTGGGTCTTGTCTACATTATAGAAACGCTTCCCCTCCTGAGCTTTGTCAACTCAAAAACCTCGAAAGGTTTTCTCTATGCGCATGCTTCTTGCACTTTCTCTTCTGAGCTTATGGAATTAGAACAAATCCACTCTCACACACTCCTAGTGCTCCTGAGATTTTGAATAACTCAGATTCTAGAAGTTTTCTGGAAAATAAAACTCCTTACACCCACCTGGCATTCTTTTGCTCGATGCACACCTTGCAGAGCCTACAGAGTATTCAACAACTCTGTGAGTGTCTTCTCTTCGACACTTCCCTTTCCTCAGAACTCAAAATAGAGTTCTCTAGTGCACTCTATACACTCGCTCAATGCCCTCTTGGTAGAGATCTACAAAAACTTCAATAGTTCTATCTTCCCTGAACTCGAAACAAAGTTCCTTCCTGTGCACTCCTTGCACCTCTGTTGATGAAGGTTCAACACTATCCCTCTTGAGCTTTCCTGAGGTTACCTCACCTCTGTCAACGCACACCTCGCAGACTATGTACACTCCTTGCACTCAGAAACTCAAAGACGAGAATAAATTGAAACCTCTGAATTACTTCACCAGTTATGCATTTAAAACATGAAATGCATAAAACATGCAAACACATACAAACAATTCATGGTAGGAAAATCTGCTCTTCTATTAATTCAGAAATGCCTATACAAGGTGTTTACAAAAGCTGGACTGTAACAAGTCTTAGCTCTCTCTCTCTCTCGACCTCTCTACTCTGATCTCTCCTCCTATCTCTCTACTCTGAGTCCTATTATTCTCTAACTTCCTCTCCACTCTACTCCTCGAGAGACACTTTTCAAAAGAGGGCTCTCTTGATCTTATCCTCATCCACCGCCTCTGTGCTATCGCTATCTCAGAGAGACTCCTACTCCTATGGGTACATTACACAAAAGGAATTCACAGACTTGACTGATCTGGACTTAGTTATAGGTAACCATTAAAGGAAATCTCAACCACTACCTGTACAAAGGCGTGGTCTGGCATTAAAATCCTTACAACATTTATTGAAATTACGAGTTTCAAAATTGAGAGGGCCGTGCCTCTCCCTTTATTCATTAAATGCATGCTAGATGTGTTGGCTGGCTGGCATGTTGCTAACATGGAGTGATGCTCCTACATCAACCTTGCTCAATTTATCCACAACTACCATAATGGTGTCATTCTGTTTGGTTGATTTTCGTAACCATGTGATGAAGTCCGTTGAGATGGTTTCCCATTTCCATTCTAGGATTTGTGGGGGCTGCAACAACCTTTCTATATGTTGGTGCTCTTCCTTAACCTACTGAAATTCTAGACATTTAGCTAATTAATCAACTATGTCATTTTTCAGTCCTAGCCAATATAATAGTTTCCTAGTGGTTGTGATCATTTTTTGATAACCATGATATTCGGTATATGGTCCTTTGTGTAGTTCATTCATTATGAACCTCTTCAAGTCGACACAATTTGTAATATACAACCTGCCTTTGTAATTTATCTTTCATACTTCAGCCCTGTGGGATCTTGCTCTAATTATGATTTAACAATATTGAAAAATGCATATATTTCTTGTGCACTTTTGACTCTCTTTATGACATCTGATTCACATGTGCTTATAGCTTCCTAGTGAATCACTTTCATACTTCTACTAAGGGCATAAAACACCCTATTTTATTTTCCTTTGATATGTTTCAATTGAAAATCAAACTCACTAAGGAGAGCCATCCATCTAGCTTGTCTAGCATTGAGTTTTGGTTGATCAAACATATATCTCAACCCACTATGGTCTATCATAAACACAAATATTCTACCTAGGAGGTAATGCCTCCACATTTTTAAAGCATGTACTATGGCAACCAATTCCATATAGTGGGTCACATAATTTATTTCATGCTCATTCAATTTTCTGGATTCATAGCAAATCACATGTCCTTGCATAAGGACTCCTCCAAGCCCCTCCTTGCAGACATCTGTACACACAAGGAAGTCTTTGTTTGGGTCTACAATGTTCATCACAGGTGCATTGGTTAGAAGGTATTTCATCTCTTGGAATCTCTCTTCACATTCCGATGTCCAAAAGAATTTAAATCCATTTTTCTGAAGGGAGGTGATTGGGCAACCGATCTTGGAGAATCCCTTTATGAACCTTCTATAGTATCCTACTAGGCCCATAAAGGATTTGATATCGGATACATATTTTGGGGTAGGCCAATCCATAATGGATTTGATCTTTTCAGGATCAACTACCACCCCTTCCTTAGAAATAACATGGCCTAACTAATGGACTTGTTTTTGGAAAAATTCACACTTACTAAACTTAGCATAGAGTTTCTTTTATCTTAGCACTTGAAGAACTAGCTTGAGATGTTCTTCATGCTCTTCCCTATTCTTAGAATAGATTAGGATATCATCAATCAAAACCAATACAAACTTGTCCAAGAACTTACTGAGTACATTATTCATTAAGCACATAAAAGTGGCTGGGGCATTGGTAAGCCCAAATGGCAACACCACAAATTCATAGTGACCATATATTGTCCTTTTGTGGATGTCTTCATCCTTAATTTGGACTTGATGGTATCCAGACCTCAAGTCAATCTTGGAGAAAATTGTAGCACCCCTTAATTGGTCAAACAAGCCATCGATACTTGGCAAGGGATACTTATTCTTAATGGTCATGTTATTGAGTTGTCTACAGTCTATGCACAACCTGAGTGTGCCATCCTTATTTTTCACAAACAAGGCTGGTGCTCCCCATGGAGACACACTAGGCCAAATGTAGCCTTTTTACAACATCTCCTTTAACTGTAGTTTGAGCTCAACTAGCTCTGGTGTACTCATTCTATAGGGTTTTCTAGACACTAGCACCACTCTTGGTACAAGTTCTATTGAAAATTCAATATCTCTTCTTGGAGGTAGACCTAGTACCTCTTTTGGAAACACATATTTATACTCTCTTAATATGGGATGGTCTTCTAGGATTGGTTTATTGTTATCGACAGAGTTCAATACTTGTATTGCATACAAAGGACATCCTTTCTTGCAATACTTCTTCACTTGATGGGATGATATTTGTCTCATAGAGACATGCTTTCGAATCCCTTGTAGGATTATTTTTCTCCCTTCTTCATCTTCGCACTCCAAATTTTTATTGTAACAGTCCACCTTGGTTTTATGGGCAGCCAACGAGTGCATGCCAATTAGTAGGTCATAAGATCCTAAAGGGAGCCTGTTTAGGGTTTCTTGGGTGGGCAATCCATTCATAATGAATTGGCATGATGGTATGACCTCTATTAGCTTTCTTTTGGTTCCAACGGCTATTTGTACTAGCCATGATTTAGCATGTTTTACTTGCTGCAATTTACATTTCTCAACAGTTCGAGGGACAACATAACTCATATTAGAACCATGGTCAATTAAAATGGAAACTAGATGGTTGGAAATCATACCTTCCATCTCCACCACCGAAGCTTGGCGGTCATCTTGTCTATTAGCCAATGTTTTATAGATTGTGGAATTCTCCTAGCCACATCATTGAATTTGGTAGCCTCTTGGAATTTGTATACCCTCCTATTGTTCTGTTTCCTATGTGGACATTCCCTCAGTAGATGTTCTTCTCCACAACCCCAACATTTCAAGGGTTCTCTCTTTGTGTTATCGGTCTTACCTGGGGCTATTCCAAAGGGTTTATTACCACTCTGATATGGGAAATTATGTTGATATACACTTTTAGTAGGAAGGCTCATCTTAGAGATTTTCTCATGGTTCTTAAATCTTGAGGGTTTAAACCCCTTCTTCTTGAATCCTAAATTACTTTTCTTCTTCTAGTCCTCATGAGGTTCTGTTTTATTCTTGAATTTCTCATAGAAATACCTTGCCTTCCAAATAGTATCTTCTAAGGTATTGAGTTCATCAAATTCAATTTAGTCCCAGAAGGACTGAGGAAGTCCACTAATGAATTGTTGCATCTTTACCTTTTCATCCTTTATGTAGGGAACATACCTTATCACCTCAAGAAATTTGTTGATATATTCATCTATTGTGAGTTGTCCCAGCTTGAGTTCATAGAAATCCTTGGTCTTCCCATCAAAGTATTTCTCTCACAGATACTTCTTGAAGTATTTATCAAATTGTTTCCATGACAAGTCCTTCTTATGGATTCCTTTCACATTCCCAAGGTCCTCCAACCAAATGGAGGCCTTTCCATTCAGGTTGAAAATGGCTATTCGAGCCTTTAAGTTTTCAGAGTAGTCATGGACTCTGAAATACTTCTTCAATCCTAGTAGCCAAACTTCTTCTTATCCCCCCTTCCTAATTTCTCCATCGAAAGTGGGTGGTTTGGATTTCTTAAACTCTTCAGGGTCATGGCACTTGGAATGTTTCCTCTTTTTTCTTCTCCTCTGGGAATGTGAACTAGTTTTGCTACTAGAATATCCCTTAGAGTTGTCAGTTTCCTCACCAAAGGATTATTCCATTGAGTGTCTCTTGGTTCCATGTTGGGACTTTTTTGAGGTGCTCCTCCTTGTGTGGCCACTTTCAGGACCATGCTTTCGTATCTCAGGTGGACTTTGAATTTTCTTAGTATGATTTCTATCCACGTGACTGGATGTTGGTCGATGTTGCAGCTAGATTTGTATATCTGATAGTATTTGCAATAGGACTACGTTAATTTCAAAAAAAAATTCCTACTCTTTTATCATCCTTTCATTTTCAGTCTTACAACTATGTAATTCCACCGTGAGGCTTCTCATGGTTTTAGCTAATCTGGAGGGGTTTCCACTACCCTCCTCTCATCATATTCTTCCTTGCTATTGTGGGAGATTTCTCCCAATTCATTGTTTGTCAACATCCTTCACGTTGTAGTGTTATTGTTGTCCATTGACTGCTTGAGTGCTGGAAAAACATTTTTTGTTAGTTAATTATCTACTAGTTTATGAACAACACATGCAATTTGTAAGGTGAAATCAACTTTTTTATGTGGAACACTAGCAACACACAGTTTAGACCTTCAAAACATATAACAATAGCAGAAAGTCTCATTCCTCTCTTCAACACTAGTTTAAATAGGTTTCTTATGAAATGGGGTAAGATAGGGTATTACCCTTAAAAGTTCCTTAATAAGAGTTTTATGCGACTCGTTCATGAGCCCAATAAGGCCAAGTGTTGTTTCTTGCTTTGATACCAATTTGTCACACACCCAACCCCTAAGTACCTTTTTTAGAGATGGGGCATCGAAATTTTGATTTCCTTAGTTATCTCAAATACTCCTTCCGAGATCTCCATCCTCTTATTCTCATCAAGATATTTCCAACAATTGCTACCCTGCTCGAATCGGATATATGGATTGGGAGTTATGCCCTTCCAAATTTCTTCAGGTGTTATTGGTCAAGGCCCACATGGTGTCCATGTGGTTCTGTCTCATTCGTACCATCCCAAGGTATTCAAAGTCCCAGAGTTCCTAGTGCTCATGCATCTATTGGTGGAAATCCATCCACCGTTAAATCCAACGGTGGAACAACATCATTGTTTAACACATAGGCTTAATGGAATTCGACGTTCAGTGCTTCGGCATTGAACGCCCCTTTTTATTTATACGTGCATATCCTATAAAGTCCCAAAACCTTTAAATCCTACCACGTGGCTCCAACCTTCAACATTTTCATCTTATCTAAGATACTACACCCTGAACTCTTGAAGGGTCCACCCTTACCCATGATGGAACATTAAATGCAGAGGAAATGACATGTGGGTCCTGACCTTCGGCCAAAGTAACCCCAATGTCCCAATGTCCCAAATTTCCCGAAGTCCTGAATTCCAAGTGTCCCAGGTGCTCCACCCGCTATTATACCAAGCAAGTATGTGTTAGGGGGGAATGACACACAACAAGGCAAAGATGACACGTGGCCCCATCAATGGGTGACATGTGTCACATTCTAATGGGCACATAGGTCTGTGAAAATCACAAATTAGGGTGACATGTGGCACGTCAAACATGGGTCCACGTCACCCTTGGTTACGTCAGTGTGCCAAGTCACTTTGATCTGATAGCCTTCCAACACCCCTTATATCCCATGATCTATATGTGTCCATGTAGATCCATAGATCTATGGCCTCTGTTACTTTCCAACTTTGGCGTTAGAAGGATTTGCTATGTAACTTCCTCTTTTCTCCTGTAGTGGTCAGCGTCGGGATGACCATGGTCTAGATCCAATGGTCAAGAGGGATCCCGACGCATCCTTGGATCAATGATTTGTATTACTTTGTGACTCCAAATATTTGAGTTTTTTGGTGTTATGAAACCTCTGTTCTCCCAAAGTGGTCAACGCTAGACTAACCACGATGTAGATCCAACAGTTAGGGAAGAACCTAAGGATCCTCAAATCTACGGCTCACATTACTTTGAGAGTTTGGTAAGTTGGTTAGGGTTTAACAGTGGGACAGATCCCATGATCATGGTTAGGGAAACTGCCATATATTGGTCAACCTTGCTGGTAACCAAACCAGCAGGTAACCTTCGGTTGGGCTTGGAGGTTGTAAGGTCTTAGCATCCTAGAGCTCCAAACTCATGGAGTTCCTAATATAGAATAGCTTTTCTCCGTTTGGACCTAGCGAAGGGTTCCCAGCTCTTGGTCATATGGATGCTCCAACAGGTCTCAAAGATGCACACCCAATTCTCAGCCGTGATTTGGTTTAGGCCATGGGTATGAGATTGTGGTCTCTTGGATGACTAGTTCGAAGGGGGCACATCCCATTCACGGAGCTTAAGTTATAAAACAGAGAAAGGTACCCTTCGAGGGATCAACGAGACTAAAAAATTCTAGCGAAGTTTGCCCTGACTCTTACCTTGTGAGACCAATCCTTGGGAAAATTTCCTTAAGGAATTTTTGACCAGTACATGAACCGTAACTTATTCTCAACTTCTTCTGAAAACCCATGTATAATAATTATCTTGCCGTTAAGGAGAGGCAAAAATAAACCATGCAATTATAGGGGCTAAGAAAAAACCAATTAGCATTTCTAATGTTTAATCAAATAATGTAAATTTTAATCATGAACATAGACATCCAATTGTCACTTCCATTCTAGTACACAGAGCATAAAAATAATTATCAGGAAACTAGAATTTTGAAGAAACTGTAGAGAGGGGTTCCCATTTCCACCCAACCATAGGCACAACCACTCCTACACAGATTTACCACTGGCCACCCCCTAGCTATATCATGATGCTATGAGATAGACTCTTCATTCTTGTTCAACTACAGTCAGAGACAAAGGTTACTCTCCTCCTCCCATGAGAACTTGGAAAAATGGTTTCCTCTCTACCAAGAAAGGGGGCCTGCACAAGTAATTCCTCATTCACTCATCTTATATACAACCTCGTTTATCATCTTGGACCAAAAACGTTTCCAAAAACTTCTTGCACTCAAAACAAGCCTTTTTTTCAGTTCTCTTCAGAACCAGAGAGATGCACTTGCTTTTCTTTTTCTGAAATAAAATGATCTCTCGATTCATCTTCTTTGCCCATCCTCTCTACCCACAAATCCCTTCTTTTCTTTCCTTCCCCGACAAGATTTTGTGGGTTTGATTCCCTAATTCATGGTCACGTTAGGAAGTCTTTCAGATGGGTACTATTCCCATCTCCTCATTAACTCTTGAGGATGACTTTCCAACTACCAGCCTGACTGTTAACTTATTTATGGGTCAGAGGATTATTCTGGGTCTAAGTAATTAAATCCAGTAAGGTATTGGTCTGGTGGGGGTCATCTCAACCATTTATGGTTCCTCTCACCATCTCTCTCATAGCATCATGATTTACCTTGGAAATCCCCTTCATCAATGATGCAACACTATCCATTTTTAATTAATAATAGAAATACATACATTTACCCTTTTATAACAAAAAGGTTCATCAATTCCAACATCCACACATATTTAGTCTGCCCATAGTCTTTTGGAAAGTTATAGTTATATTTACAAGCTAGGGGAAACATGGGTGTTACATTAGGAGGGGATCATTGGTTGAGGCTAGCAGAAGTATTGGTTCGAACATGCCTAAGGCATGAAAGTTCTTTGAGGTGACTCATTCTACTCATTCTACTTGGAGAACTTTGGAAAGTTCATTGGGTCATTTGAGGAGTGAGGCCATGTTGGCCACATTCATTATAGATGTTGAGTTGCGGAGAGGTGACTTGATGAAAGAGGGTGAGTTGAGGACTTTCCTTCGTTTGGAGTATTGTGCGGATAGGAAAATTGTAGCATGAAGAGATTACTTGGGCATGGGTGTTAATATTTCTTTGGGAAACAAGGTTGAGGGTGAATCCTAACCATTTCAAGGCATAGAGAGGTAGATATAGTAGTATGGTCGGGTGATGAAGTAGTGGGGAAAAGGTAGTCTGGATGTGAAAATCTTGGTGTATATGGGATGTTTCATATCCAAAGATGTAGATGAAGATTGGGAGAATTTGGCCAAGGAAGCCATACTTGTGGACTTGATCAGAGTTTGAGTCATAAGGGAAAAGTTGGTTAGACATGTAGAAGTGAATATTTCCCTTGACTCTTCAAAGACTTGGATGCGATGTAGACTGTGTGCAACATGTTGTCTAATTGTGCTAAGAGGTGGACAATGGAGTCAAGTTGTTGCATATGAATTTGTTTTGGGGTGACTTCATAGTGCAGTAAGGTGAGGGGAGACCTTGCCTTATTCTGAGATTGTTGTGCGGATAGACCAAATTGCAGTAGGAAGTCAAAGTGTGTATGCACCAGTAGGTTCAAAGTACAACACTTAGACAATGTGGAGGATATCCTTGACAAATATCGGACAATGGAAACAATAGTGAGGTGAGGATGGAAAATTTCCTTAGTCTTTGGAGTTGGACAGAGTGATGGATATGAGACATAAAAAAATAAGTTCATGCATGAGGAAGTGCATTCTCATGAGTTGGGCATGATGGTTGGACTAGCTACCCAAATAGTCCGAAGCATGGGTGATATAATTGTGTGGAGACATGTATGAGTTGGTTGATGTATGGGCATAGAAACAAGATCACAAAAGTTCAACACTCAGGATAAAGTCTGAAGCAAAGTGTGCAACAATTAGTTGTAGCAGGAAGCAATAACAACAATAGAACCAAACAACAACAAGGCAACAACATCGCAATGCGAGAATGCAACAGAGTTTAGTGACTTTCATCCTTGGAGATGGGTTAAGTGACCGCATTGACTCAGACAACAAATCATGTGGATTTTGGTGCAATACAATTTGGTTTGTGGAAACTTGGAGTTTCCACTTCATAGGGAAACTTGGGATTCCTTCTTTGGAGGAATTTGGGGTTTCCAGTCGCATGAAACTTGGGGTTTCGAGAAGATATTGTTGCATCATAGGCAGGAGTCCAGGTGGAAACTTAGATATCGTTGATTTTGTGGATGTTGTCGAGAACGATAGTGACTTGAGGTGGGGGAGTGTTATCTCTGAAATTTCGTCTGCAACATTGCATGAAAATGGTTACAGAAATACAACAATGCCAAACATCTATTAGTTCACCTGCAACACCAAAAAGAATTTCCAAGAGGCAAAAAATATACAATTGGGAAAAAATTGACATGCGCTAACTCACTAAAGGAAGCATGCGCACAGTGCGCGGGCCAAAGAAGCCCATGGAGCGCACAATGTTCCATATGCATGACTGTGTACGAGAAAATCCATGCGCTCCTATGAACGACACATTTATGGTTCTTGTCAGTCCCTCAAACACTTATGGACCAGCTCACAACTTGATTTGACCCTCAGATATGAGATGAATCTGAATGGGGGGTTGGTCAAGGACCAAAGGGTGCCCTAAAGGGCCCCTTGTTCACACTAAGAACCAATTGAATATTTCCTTGAAGAAATGATATAAATGGAGGCCACGGGTGCACTAAGAAATTAATATTTTCATAGTATTGTTATGCTGCCTCAATCCTCCCTTGAGAATCTTCTTTTCTCCTTGGATAATTCTAGCAACATTCCAATAGGCCATCCCACTCACCTTTTGAGGGAATAGGCATTGATTTCTTCATCAGTTACTTTCTTTTTTCCCACTGCAAGAAGAGCTCTCCATTAGGGAACTCAAGAGCCCTCCCAAGGAGGAAGAGGGGACTCATAAGTCCTAGGGAACTCAAGAGCCCTCCCAAGGAGGAAGAGGGGACTCATAAGTCCTCATTTCTCTATGGTGTTTTTCTAACTAATATAGTTATCCATTGGTGGCATAATCTTGGTCATTGGTTTTTTTTTGTGGTTCTAAAAAGTTTCTTATGCATTCTAGTTTTATTTCCTTAGTTGTTTTTAGTTTGTTTCACTTTTTTATTTCATGTGCTTGGTTTGTTTGACTCATGCACTAACCTCTATCTTGTCTAGCAGGCCCAACTAGGAATGCAAGTGCTCTTTTTTTTCTCACACAAGTGACGAAACGTACACAACATATTGGCAACCATATAGGGGAAATGTATCAATTTCCACCCTATTCGAGCTTTGAGAGCACTTCTTTTTGATCCATTTGTCTTGCAGGTACCAAAATTGACCTAGCCTTACCTGTCAAGAGCCAAGTTTTGAGCTAGAGGAGGATAATTTCACTCAAAATCCCCCCCCCCCCACG
>CBVK0102263195.1:0-14698 GCA_900067695.1 Picea abies | reverse complement strand
CTACATCCCCCCTCCGAGTAGACTGCTTACCACCATCACTTACCGTCGTCGCCCCCCATTGACATCTGTCTTCCATTCTGCCTCTCTCCTCTTCCTGTCACATCTCCCACTCCCCTCCCACTTTCCACTACCACACATCTATTTTCCACTCACCTCCATGTCATATATCTTTTCACTTTTCCCCCTCTTACATTCCGGCACGTGCTCATCCTCCTCCATGTCACCCCTATCATAACGTTTTGTCCCCTTTAACTAATCATGTACCACCACAAATTCTTCCTAGCCCCTGTGTCTCCTGAACCTATCCCTCGTACACCCAGTAACCTTCCAATCTCGTGCATCACCTTAGCCCTGGCATCTCTATCCACATCCATCGTCTGGGTGCCCTTGAAACAGTTCAACAAAGAAGAAGATAGCCAAGGGAAAACTGCCATGTCATCTAGTGCAGGCATTGACTCCACCCACTCAGATCCCAATGAAGCAGTTAATGTAAATAAGGGAGGTGGGCGAGACACTGTCTCCTTCCTTATATAGAATTTTAGAAAGAGACAAATCGCAGAGACAAGATGTTAGTCTGGGCTGACAAAAATCGCTTCTGACAAAATTCTGCATGGGAAGTCTGGCTAACATCTTCATGTGCATCCTGATAGAGAAACTCACCAACGCAAAGCCTTGAACTCATGACATGATCATACCTTCAGCATGGGAACTAGTTCTAAGTATATGTAGGCATTTTTTCCATTTTGTTAGTGTCGATGGTTGAGCAGAGATCCCGATTGTAAATTTTAGAAAAAGCCTCTAGTTCTCCGGTTATGTTATGCATTTGAGATTTCTTGTCTAATGAAATTTAGTTTCCCTTTCACCTCTTTGTAACGGTTGTATTAGAACACTTGAGCATGGAAGATACAGTCGAGGAAATTTGTGTTTGTGTGATGTATGTTTGATCACGGTGACACCACTGTCGGTTTTAATCAGTTCCCTATATTTCTTTCCTTCCAACACTGAATGACCCGGGCATGGACAATCCAGTCGGGCGATTATTATTGAATTGTGATGCATGATTGATTTCAGTTCATGATAATTTCATTTAGTTCCCTGTAGCTCTGAGCCAAGAAGATATTGTCCTTTGATTTTTCTTTTTCTTTGGCTACCAAAAGACCAGACATCCACAACAGACCACTTCGTCTTCTTTAAGTTCTTCCCCCTACTCACCACTATGCAGAAAATCACTAACTGAAGTTAGATCATGACCTCACTTGTCTAAGCATGCCAACCCAATTTTTTGAGTTAAAGCGATATAATATTGAGACTATGTCCATTAGACCACCCTTAAATTTATTTAATCTAACATAAAAACTGATGGGCCTTAGGCTTACCTCTACTGTAATCTAGAGTGACTTCCAACACCAACATTTCTAGCACCGTTGTCGTGGACGAAGTTGAATATTTTCCCTAGGATTGAATGACAAAGCTTACTAGTTCTGAAGGTGCATTAGAGCCCAGTACATCAAGATTGCAACTGTGCACCTGGAGACTCCACTATGGTGACTCCGTTAAGGCTAATCCATTGATGACTCAATTGTTTCATTTGTGGATTCCAGAAGCAGACACATGAGGTTGACTCCCCAACTTCCGTTAGAAACACCTGAAGTCGACCTAGAGAAAATCATCATAAAGGGAAAGGCCCTTCGAGATATTACTTCTACTGTTGAACCAGGTATTTCTTATGATTTTCACTATTCTATAGGAACTCCAATTTCTTCTTTTCAACCTTCTGTTATACCTGTTGTTGAAGTTTCCCGAACTTTAAATTTTGGGAGTGTTCCTACTGAATTTTCCCTCCTGGTCTAGGATTGGAAGGAGAAATCCTTGTCACTCCACTCTCCCCTGAAATTATACTGTTGTTTAGACCCATCACCTCATAATATTTTCCTACCCTAGGCTTCACCACTCCTCCTCCTATTACTATTTCCACTACCACAGAAAGAGATACCTCAGTTCCCTCAATCCCTCCAGCTCTTTCTCCAAATCATGTGTTGTTTCCCTTTCCTCTTGGAAGATCAGTTATAGCCTCCCCTGTTCTAACGCCTTCACCTCCTAGTTCTCCAACACCTCACATCCCTATGGTAGGTGCTAATCCTCCTAGGAACATAATGGATGCCATAGTGGTTGCGAGATATGCCCCCCTGGTCTTACTTCATCCCATGAATGCTCTCCCTGTTGGAGATTACATGAAATATATGCCCAAGTTCACTAGAGAATAGGACATAACTGCTGAAGAGAACCTTGTTTCCTTCTATAGGTATGCAGATAATCTAAATATTGAAAACGGAGATGTTTGGATGAGAGTCTTTATCCAGAGCCTTGATGGTGAGGTTAGGAAATGGTTTAGGGGATTGACCCCTGGATCTATTTCCAGGATTGAAGCTCTAGATGATGTTTTCTTGAGGGAGTGGGGGGATAGAAAACATTTTATGTATTACATCACAGATTTTGGATCCCTGAAGAGAAAGGAAGGAGAATTTGTCTCTGACTTCTACAAAAGGTTCAATAAAATGTACAACAAAATCCCCATTGAGATAAAACCTATAGAGGCCTCTTCCAAGATCACGTATGCTAGCACCTTTGACCCTAATTTCTGCCTCCTGTTGAGAGAAAGAAAAGCTACTTAATTGGCTCTTATGAAAGATGCATCCCTGGAAGTAGAATCCAATGTGTTGGCAGTTGATAGACTTAGGAACAAAGATGATAGAGACAGAGGGAGAGGAATATATGAGGCATCAACCTCTGGTTCTTCTGCATCTCACCCCCAAGTAGATGAATTAACCAAAATAGTGAAGTCTCTGTCTGTAAAAATGGAGAAGATAAAATTCGAAGGGAAGAAAGGTTATAAGAATTCCCCAAATAAAGATAGCAGAGGCAACTTCAGGAGGCCGAATAACAATGCTCCTCAAATTATGTCAAGGGAACAAAGGGACAGAGATAGAAATGATCAGAAAATTCAAACCCCTCTTCAAAACAACCTTGTTACTGATGAAGAAAGGGAAGAAGAAGAGCTTGACCCTGAAATCCATTGTATTGGGGACACCTCCCCATTTCCCCATTTAACTTAATCTACCTACGAGGTGTCCCTCCTAAATAAATGAGTTGGGAAAGGGGGAGAAGGCCAGTAACAGTCCTAATAAATACAACCTCCAATCTAAGAAGAAAGAAGGGAATTATGACATCCCTGATCAACCTTCCATAGCAGATAATCCTGCTAAAGACACATCAAACATCAACAAGGAAAATAGAGATCATAATTCCCCACCAATAGCCAAAGACCCTACCTTAGAGGTGAGAGAAATTTTGAAGCCCCCTTCCGCCTTTATTTTTTATCATGAAATCCAAAATATCATAATCCCTCTGCCCCTTTAAGAGCTAGTTAAAAATGAAGACTTCAAAAAATCCCTATCTAAACTGTTGCAGTCTAAGCCATCTTGCCATTACACAGACTCAGTAAATCTCCAAGATGAAAATCCAGCAGTCATCTTAGGTCCTATGGTAGAAGATAGAGATGATTCATCCCCTCCCTTCTACACATCACTAAACATACATGACAAGGTGTTGCATAATTTTCTAATGGATTAAGGGGCTTCCCATAATCTCATGCCCAAAATTGTCATGGAAGAACTCAGGCTAGAAGTCACAAAATCCTATCATGATTTGTAGTCTTTCGATTCAAGGAGGGTGCAATGTCTTCGGGTCATCAAATACCTAGTGGTAACTTTGTTTCATATTCCCATGAAAAGTGTGGTCATTGATATTGTGGTGGTTGATGTTCCTCCCAAGTTTGGCATGCTATTGTCAAGATATTGGATAAAAAGGCTTGGGGGAAAATTACAAATGGACCTCACATATGCTACCATTCCAGTGTTTGGAGGGGAGCATAGAAGACTATAAAGGGAAGCTCAGTTGGCCTACATTATCAGTGATGAAGCAAACCCCGCCAAACACCCTATTTTCACTCTGGATATTGATTTGGGATCTAGCCTGTTACAGCTCACTAATGCTCCTGAGTCTCCCCTTAAAATCAGAAAGTAGTCCCCCACCCTCTGGGAAGATTCTCCTTCAATTACCCATGTTTGGAAAATTTGCTTTGAAGGAGCCTCTTCTAGAGAAGGAGCTGGTGTCAGAGTGGTATTTGTTTCCCCTTCTCAGGAAACCATATCTTTGTCATACAAATTAGAATTTGAATCTACCAACAATGTGGTAGAGTATGAATCTCTGGTTTTGGGATTGAGAGCTGCAAAGGACATGAGGATTGAAAAGTTAGCAGTGCTTGGCGATGTTGAGTTAATTATTTAGCAGGTCAGAAATATTTACCAGGCCAAACACCCTCAACTCAAGAGTTACAGAAATGAAGTGTGGGACCTGATTGACAGTTTTTTCTTGGCATTCAACATTTAATTCATCCCTAGAGAAGAAAATACAGTGCTTGATTCTTTGGTTTCCTTAGAAAGTAATTTAAGAGTCCCTCTACCTACTAAACTCAAGTATGATGTAGAAATGAAATACATGCCCTCTATACCTGACAATATCAAGCATTGGAAGGTGTTTGAGGATGATCTTGATATCAAAAGGTTCCTTGAGACAGTTGATGAATTTTCAGCATTGCACATTGATCAACAACCTGACTTTGGAGTGGGTCCTCATGATGATATTTTTATGAGAAAGAGTGTTGACCATGATATCCTCCAGTTGCCTAGAAAACACATCCCAAAAGGACTAGTCCCTTTAGAAAGATTATTTCAAAGAAATGATGTGGCAGTAAAGGGTAAAATCTCAAATAATGATGTTGATGTGGCTGAGTGCAATATTGGAACAAAGCAGGAACCAAAATTTGTCAAATTATCAAGCAGCCTATCATGAGAGCAGAGGGTCGAGTATACTGAGCTATTAAAAGAGTTTGTTGATGTGTTTTCCTGGACCTACGAAGACCTTAGGACATATGACACCATTTTTATTGAACACAAGATTCCCTTGAAGAAGGAAACCAAACCATTTAGGCATAAGTTGAGATAGATAAATCCTATGTCGTTGCCTATTATGGAAAGGGAGGTGAAGAAGATTTTGGATGCTCAGATCATCATGCCTCTGAGATATTCCAAGTGGATATCCAATCTGGTCCCAGTAATAAAGAAGAGTGGAGAAATCATAATATGTGTCGATTTCAGGAATGTGAACAAGATCTCTAGGAAGGACAATTACTCGCTGCCAAAGATGGAACATATATTGCAGAGGGTGATAGGCACATCCAGGATTTCCATGATTGATGGATTTTTAAGCAACAAACAGATCTTTATCTTTCCATAGGACAGAGAAAAAACATGCTTCACCACTCCTTGGGGTACATTCATATATGCCAAGATGCCCTTTGGATTAATGAACGCAGGAGCAACCTTTCAACGAGCTATGGATATCGTCTTCATTAGGGAGAAGGATAAGTTTGTAGTCATATATCTAGATGACATAATTGTCTTTTCCATATCTGATAAAGAGCATTGTTGTCATTTGAGGAAGGTATTCTTGAAATGCAAGAGGTTCGGTCTCTCTTTGAATCCAAAGAAATCATTGTTTTCCATGAAGGAAGGGAAATTACTGGGGCACATAGTATCAATTGAGGGGGTTAGAATTGATCCCATCATGGTGGAAGTGATCCAAACCCTATCACTCCCAAGGTCCAAGAAATAGGTTCAATCCTTCCTAGGAAAAATTAATTTCTTGAGGAGTTTTGTTTCCAATTTTGTTGAACTGGTGAAGCATATCACAGTCATGCTCAGAAATGGAAATGAAGTAAAATGGACTGTTGAATCCCAAGATTCCTTCAGCCAGATCAAAAAGGCATTGACTGAGGCATCTGTGCTTGTCAGTCCTGATTATTCCAAGGATTTTTTGATTTTTTATTTTGCTTATTTTGATACGGTGGCAGTTGTTTTATTGCAGAAGAATGTTGAAGGGCTAGAGCATCCAATTTCATTTTTTAGCATGGCATTGAGAGATGCAGAGACAAAATATGACATCATGGAGAAATAGGACTATGCCTTGGTGAAGGCTCTTAAAGATTTGAAAATATATTTTTTACATTCAATGATCATTGCATATGTTCCTTCAGCTTCTGTGAAGGACATTCTCATTCAGCCTGATATAGATGGGAGAAGGAGCAAGTGGATTTCCAAAATCCTTGAGTTTGATCTTGAATTAAATCCCACCAAAATAGTTAAATGCCAAGGTTTAGCCAAGATATTGGCTTAGTATACTTGTAATTATTTGGGAGTTAACTTCATCCACACTTGCTCAGAAGATCAACAGGTTGATTTGTCTAACCAAATCTCTCAGGACAACCCCCCATTGGCAGAATGTACCTGGTATAAAGACCTTATATATTTTCTGTAGGAGTTGTAACTCCCAGATGATATTGGAAGGATCAAGCAAAGAGCTTTAAAGCTCAAATCAATCATATATTTTCTTATTGACCAGGTCTTGTATTGGAAAGACCCTCTAGGAGTGCTTCTGAGATGTCTAGACCCACAAGACACCCAAAAAAGTATGTTTGATTTCCATGAAAACATATGTGGGGGACAAAATTTATGGAAAACCAAGGCCTACAAAATTATCAGGGTTGGATACTACTGGCCTACTCTATTCACTAATGTCTATGTGAAAATCAGGGCTTGTATTAAATGTCAGAAATTCTCTGGAAAGTAGCAGCTCAAGTCCCAGCCATTGAATCTTGTGGTGGCTTTAGGATCGTTTCAGCAGTGGGGACTGGAATTCATTACCGAAATTCATCCTACTTCAAGTGGTCAACACAGGTGGATCTTAACTGCCACAGATTATTTCACTAAATGGATAGAAGATATCCCCAAAAGGAGTGCCTCTCATAAAGTGATCATTGGTTTCTTGGATGATATTATTGTAAGGTTTGGTTGTCTGAATAGAATCATCACCGATAATGTTGCATCCTTCAAGTCTGAGCCATTGATCAAATTCTGCGAGCATTTTTGGATTTCATTAATCCACTCTACCCCCTATTGTCCCCAAGGTAATGGACTAGAAGAGTCTTCTAACAAAATCCTTATTAAGATTATCAAGAGATTGCTGGAGGAAAATAAGAAGGCATGGGATTCAAAGCTCGAATTTGCTCTGTGGGCTGATCGAATGAGACCAAAGAGGTCCCTAGGCATCTCCCCTTTCCAACTTGTATATGGGACATAAGTCATTTTTCCTTCTCAGCTGGCCCTACTCGTAGCGAAATTCTTTCAAGATTATCAAGGATATCCTGACAATATGATCAGAAGGATTCATCAACCGGTATAAGCCTAGAAGACTAGAGAACTGGTCATGGACAAACCTCATGGCTGTCAGTAGAGGATCAAACAAGCCTTTGACAGAAAGGTGAGAAAAAACAATTTCTAGCTGGGAGATCTAGTTCTTAAATGGGATGCACCTAGACAAGTCAAGGGAAAGAATGGTAAATTTGAAGCCCTATGGATTGGACCCTTCAAAATCTCCGATAAATATCTGAATAATACATATAGGCTGCAGAATGTGAAGGGAAATGAAGTTTTTGGTGGCCCTATAAATGGGCATTTTTTGGAGTTCTTTATTTGAGACATAAGTGGCTCCCATGTATTTGTAAATATCGTTTTTCTTTTGTTTTCAATTTATAAGTGACTCCATAACCCAACAGTAAGGAAATGAAACTGAAGAAGAGTTATTAGCATCTCATAGGGAGCAAGCCAACCCCCATGGATCCTAATGTTATCACATTTATTTGTAAGGGGGTGTTTTCCTAAGAAATGGACCCCTTTGGCGAAAGAAGTGGCAAGAAGTGGGATAAAACCCACTTATCCTAAGTTTTGTGTGCATAGGCATGTCTCTCTAATTGATGCGTAGATCTGGGTAGACAAGATCCACGCACCCAGATATATCCCTAAAACCTCTTACCACTGCATCCCCCCTCCGAGTATATCACTTACTATCATCACTCACCTCTGTGTCATATCTCTTTTCACTTTTCCCCTCTTACCTTCCCACACGTTTTCATCCTCCTCCATGTAACCTCCATCATAAAGTTGTGTCCCCTTTAACC
This sequence comes from Picea abies, assembly GCA_900067695.1. Lineage (NCBI taxonomy): Eukaryota > Viridiplantae > Streptophyta > Pinopsida > Pinales > Pinaceae > Picea > Picea abies. Next base: position 6,564 of record CBVK0102263195.1, on the reverse strand, counting down.
AATCACATACCACCACAACTTCTTCCCAGCCCCCGTGTCTCCTGCACCTGGCCCTCATACACCCAGTAACCTGATAGTCCTGCCCATCACCTTAGCCATGTCAGCTCTAGCTACATTCATCTTATGGGTCCCCTCGCAACAGTTCAACAAAGCAACAGATAGCCAAGGGAAAAATTCCATGTCATCCAGTGCAGGCATTGACTCCACCCACTTGAATCCCAATGAAGAAATTAATGTAAATAAGGGAGGTGGGTGAGACATCGTCTCCTTCCTTAAATAGAATGCCAGAAAGAGACAAATCATAGAGACAGGACGTCAGTCTAGGCTGACAGAGATCATGTTTGATAGAAGACTGCATGGACAGTCTAGCTAACATCTGCATGTGCATCCTAATAGAGAAACTCACCAACATAAAGCCTTGAACTCATGACATGATCACACCTTTAGCAGGGGAACCAATTCTAAGTATATGTAAGCATTTTTTCCATTTTGGTAGTGTCGATGGTTGAGCATAGCTCTCAATTGTAAAGTTTTAGTAAAAGGCTTTGGTTCTCTAGTTATGTTATGCATTTGAGATTTCTTGTCTAATGAAATTTAGTTTCCCTTTCACCTCTTTGTAATGGCTGTATTAGAACACTCGAGCATGGAATATCCAGTCGAGGAAAGTTGTGTTTGTGTGATGTATGTTTGATCACAGTGATACCACTATCGGTTTTAATCATTTCCCTGTATTGCTTTCCTTCCAACACTGAATGACCCGGTCATGGATGATTTAGTCGGGCGTTATTATTGAATTGTGATGTATGATTGATTTCAGTTCGTGATAATTTCATTTAGTTCCCTGTAGCTCTGAGCCAATAATATCTTGTCTTTCGAGTTTTCTTCTCCTTTGGTTGTTGAAAGACCATATGTCCACAACAGACCACTTCATCTTCTTTAATTTCTTCCCCCTACTCACCACTATCCAGCAAACCATTGACTGAAGTTAGATAAAGACCTCACTTATCGAATGCCAACAACTGGTATTATCACATAGTAAAAAAGTTGGTTTCTTTCATTCTGCCTTAATATGTTGTAGTAATTTTTTCATCCAAACGACTTGTGTGCAACAAGATGTTGTTGCAATGTACTATGCTTCTACCTTAAATAAGGAAACTAAAGACTATTCCTTGCTTAACCAACATACTAAACAACTACCCAAAAAGAATGCTCTTCCACTTGTTCTTTTCTTGTCATCAATACTACTTTCCCAATATGCATCAGTGTATGTTGGTAGAGTAAAATTATGTCCTTTTGGATACGAGATTCCAAAATCCATTTTTCCCTTCAAGTATCTGAGAATTCTCTTGACTTCCATCACATGTTATTATTTTAGTGTAGATTGAAATATTGAAACCAATCCAACAACTTGCATAACATCAGGCCTTGATGCAGTTACATATAAAAGGATACCAATGATTGATCTATACATTGTGTGATCAGCCTCTGGTGATTGATCATCCTTACTCAGGATAGATCTTGTTGTCATGGGAGTACTGAAAGGCTTGAAATCTCCAATGTTGAACTTATTTAACATCTCCTTAATGCATTTTTTTCTGTGATATGAATATGAATTTATTTTACTGAGATATTTGTAGTCCTAGAAAGAAGGACAACTCACCCAACATAGACATCTCAAATTATTTTTGCATGTTATTTGAGAATCTTTGACTCATATCATCAGAGTCGCTTCCAAAGATGATGTCATCTACATAGACCACAATGATAAATATATTTCCATTTTCTTCTTTGAAGTAAGTGTTACTTTCTATAGTTCCTCTCTTGAAGCCTTGCTATTGTAGGTATTTATCAAGCCTCAAATACCATGCTCTAGGTGATTTCTTTAGACCATAGAGGGATTTCTTCAATTTTCATACATAATCATTTTTGTCTGTTAACTGAAACCCCTCGAGTTGTTCAATACATATTTCTTCTTCTAGATTTCCATTTAAAAATGCATATTTAACATCCATTTGATAAACTTTGATATTCTCATATGTTACAAATTCTAGAAAAATTCCAATTGTTTCTATTCTGGCTATTGGAGCAAATGTTTCATTAAATTCTATCCCTTCAACTTGAGCATATCCTTTACACACTAGCCTTGCACTATTTCTCACTACTTGTCCATCCTCATTTAGTTTGTTCCTAAAAACCCACTTGGTTCCTATTACATTATTGTCTTTTGGTCTTGGAACTGACTCCCAAGTTTTGTTTTTCTTAATTTGATATAATTCTTCATCCGTAGAATTAACCCAGATTTTATATTTGTTGTCTTCATCGAAGCTATTAGGTTCTATTTTAGACAATACAGACAGATTTGCATGTTTGGGTGATCTTATTAATTTTCTTCTTGTTTGGACACCTTGGTTGTTTTCTCCAAGAATTTGTTCTTCAGGGTCGTTCTTTTGAACATTCCTCAAGGGAGTCCTTGTGTCTTTTCAAGGATCTTCCTATTATTCTTATTTTTTATTCTCTTTCTTATTGTCTTTCTCTTCTTCAACATTATCTTCCTCTTCTTCTTCTTTTTCTACAACATCTTCCCCATTTTCTTGCTCTTCTTCATTATAGCTTGTTACTATTGTTTGGTTGGTCTTCATTATAGATTTTCACCATCCACTCTTACATTTGCACTTTAAAAAAAAATATTTCATTACATATTTAAACATTTGTAAGATTGTTTTTGAAAGGAATACCCAAGGAAAACACCTTCATCACATCTGGAGTCAAACTTACCAAGATTGTCAACATCTCTTTTTATGTAACATTTTCTTCCAAAAAGTTAAGATGTTTGACATTTGTTGACCTACCCTTCCATAATTCATATGGATTTTTTTCATTGTTATCTTGGAGTTTTTCTCTATTTAAAATATAGATAGCTGTGTGGATTGTATCTCTTGAAAATATGTTTGACAGTTTAGATTGATTTAGCATACTTCTATCCATTTCTTGTACAATTATGTTTTTCCTTTCATCCACTCCATTTTGTTGAGGAGTTCTTGCAGCTGAGAAGTTTCTTCTTATTCCATGATCTTCACATAATTTATTGAACTCATCTGAGGTGAATTCTCCTCCATTATCTAATCTTAAACACTTGATCTTCAAATCTATTTCATTTTCAACTAATGCTTTGAAATCCTTAAACTTCTCAAAATATTTTGACTTATGCTTAAGAAAGGTTACCCAGGTTTTTCTTGTGTATTCATCCTTGAGTAACATGAAGTAAATGATACCTTGAAAACTTTGTGATTTGGTTGGCCCACAAAGATCAGTGTGGATGAGTTCCAACGGTCTTGAAGTTGAATATTCCTTGGTTTTGAATCTCACTTTAGTTTGTTTCCCATGTATACAATGTTTATAGACTGGGTTTGTGGGCCTAATGATTTTTGGCATGCCTTTTACTGCCTAGTTGTTACTGATCTTAATTAAGTTGTCAAAACGTAAGTGTTTCATTCTCCTATGCCATAACCAACTTTCATCTCTCTGTCCCGCACAACATACTTCTCTTCCAATTTTATTTATAATGTATACATTGTTTGGAGTTCTAATTGTTGTTGCTATTGTTCTGCCAATGTGTTATTTCCTTATTCTACATTCATGAGAGTTAAACAGGAGTGTGTGTCGCTGGTCACATAGTTCGCTAACCCTTTGAAGGTAATGCTTTAAGTATTCAACTAGAAGAACATTTTCTGTGGTGGCCTTTTGACTTCCAAGGATGACTTTACATTTCCCAATTATCCTGGAAGATTTATTATCTCCAAATCAGACACTTCCTCCTTTCTCTCTCTTTATCTTAAGAAAATTGTTTTTGTCACCAAACATATATTTTGAGCATCCATTGTCTATTTACCAATATCTCTCTTTGTCTTGAGCATGCATTGCTAAATCACATTCTTCCTGGGAATTTTTCTCATATTTCTTCCTCCATACTTTAGTAGTATTAATGTCATCAGTATGTTTCTCAACAGATACCTGTTTCCAACTCTTGCACTCCCAAGATTTATGACCAAAATTATGGCATTTATAACATTCAATATAATAGTTAAATAGTGGAGCAAATGAGTTCTTATTTCTGTTGTTAGAAATGTTTTTCATTTGGTTGCTTACATAATTATTTCTTGAAGAACTGAACATACCTCCATTTCTTATTTGGTCATTTCTTGGATGTTCTTTGTAGTTTTTTTCCTTATGTCCAAAATTGTTTCATGAATAATAATTACCTATAAATAGATATTCATGCATGTTCAAAGTCGGTCTTCCTTGTGTCATCACTTTTCTGAATTCATCCTTCTTGTGAGGATTAATTGGCTTCTATTGGTTTGGGTTTGGTTTATTAGCGTTCTCATTACTTTCACTAGGATTGATCAGGGTTGTAGCATAACTCCTGGGTTCTTCCTTGGTTTTTTATAATGTGAGGTTGGGATTGTAGCCGATTCTAGTTCTGTCAAATGGTGATATTTGGTTACTGGGGACATCGTTTAACATCATGGAATCTTGCTCAATTTTTTTATTGTTGTTCATCTAATATATAAGTGCATTGAGTTCCTTCATTAAGATACCATTTTCTTTTTCAATTTTCTCACGGTCTTCTTCTTTGTTCTGAAGTTGACTCATTATTTCCTCTTCAATTTTCTTATGTTCTTCTAGTTGAGAAACCAGATCAGAATTATGTGACAATTTTTCTTTCAGTTATATATTATTTCTTTTGAGCCTATTTTTTTGATCTAGGGAACATAGTAATTCTCCTTCAAGATCAGCATCCATGTCTTCATTTTCTCAAATCTTTGGGACACAAATGTCATCTCCATTGGAATTTGTTTCATGATCAATGAACAAAACATATCCTTCAATTTCTTCATCACTTTTGGAAGATGAGTAGTCGTCCTCTTTGGAATAGAGATTCTTCTTTTGCTTCTGAAAGTATTTGTTCCTTCGTGTTTTACTCTTTATTCTTTCATTAGCATTAAAATTGTTCTTGTCTTTGTTGGCCCTATTTTTGTTATGAGGGAAATTGGCAATAAAGTGTCCTATTTCACCACGGTTAAAACATTTAAAAGGAACCTTACCTCTACATTTTGTGGTTCCTCTTTGGAGCCTTCTCACAAAGTTGTCTTCTTCTTCATCACATTCATCATTTGATATGTCACTTGATATTTCTTTTCTTATATTGGTCTTCCTTGAGGCCTTGAATGTCACTTCTCTTTTAGGAACTTCTTGTTGTCCTATTCACATTTCATAGGATATAATAATTCCATGCAATTCATCCATTGTTAGTTTGTCCAAGTCTTTTCTATATTCAAGAGTTGATATCTTAGGATTGAATCTCATAAGCAGTAACATGAGTAATTTATGCATGATGAATTTCTCATCAATGGTTTCCCCCAAACCTTTGATGATGTTTACAGTTTCATCTACATGTAGAAGGTATGTTGCAATGTTTTCTTCTTCGTTCGTCTTCGAGATTTCAAATTGACTCCTATGAGTTTGTAGTTTTTCTTACTTGAATTTTCCATCTCCTTCATGGGTGTTCTACAGTTTATCCCACATCCCCTTTGTTGATTTACAATGCATAAATTTGGTGAATTATGATTTTGATAACCCTTCCAAAATTGCATTCATGGTTTTTGAATTATTGTCACTGAGCTTCTTTTCTCCTATATCAAAAAGAAAAAAAATTGGGGTTTCCTAATGTAACATACCCATCCACCCCCATACTAGGCATACTACTAGAAAACTCACTTCTGAACTGACTTCGAATTATGATAATTTTTTTATTAATAAAGAGGCATAAAAGATTCGCATGCAAAGATCAAGATTCATGCTAAAACATAAAAGGAGTGAATAGAATTACATAAAAAACAATAACCATCAAGAATGCATATTATAAACATGAATCTCAGAGATTATAATTAATACATAGCAGAAATAAATATACAAGTAAATGAAACCATGACAGAGAGAACTTATATTTAATGAAATGAATCACCAATTGGTTGCAGAACAAGGATGTTCCACCCAACTATAGACAATGTTGTTCCAAGTTTCAATGACAATGTTGTAACTTTTAAACCTGTGAAGTAAAGAAATGCATATATATTCTTAAGAAAAACAAAATTTAATCAATGGCTCATACACATAGTACACAGAGATTTATACCGGAAACCCTCAATCGGGGAAAACCTCTCTTATATTCATTATATAAAATTTCACCATTCACCATACATGTTTTTAGGTATTCCTTAGATACCAAAACCCTAATCCCTTAATCTGGGATGAATTTAAAAAATTGCTAAAAATAGCAAAAACTGCCCCCAAAAAAAAAAATCGGGGCGCTTCCCTGGTCTCCCACCCAGTGTCGAACGCTACTTGTAACTAGGGGGTGGCATACCTGGCCCCCCCTGGGACCCCCCTAGGAATCACCTGGTGCACATAACACAAAGAGAACTACTAGAGGGATCATCAGATGCACTTGTCGAATCTGACGCACCCACACACACACATGCAAAGAATATAACACATACCCAA
>CBVK0102263188.1:0-15502 GCA_900067695.1 Picea abies | reverse complement strand
GGGGGGGGGGGGGGGGTTGAATCAATAATAGAGATTTTTAATATTTTTTAACCACAATATGTAAGTGTTGTTTATCTTTATGATAAATTTACCATTATCATTCAACAAGAGATGAATAAATGAACCATGAACAAAGAGAAATCATACACATACACGATACACCAATATTTTTACGTGGAAACCCAATGCAGGAGAAAACTGCAGAATGATTTTTCTTTTATGTCTTAAAGAATTACATTCATTGGAAGCACCAAATTCCTTTTTTCTCCAGCTGCAATTGGAAGGAGGATTTGACCCCCTATATTTTTAGGCTACAACCCGAGGGAACCTCCAACTCCTCAATTCTCTGGATACAACCAGAAGGAGGCTACAACCCCCTATGATCTCCGGCTACAATCGGAAGGTGTCTATAACCACCTATCCTTTCCCTATCCAATTGTCCTAAAAGATAAGTGAAATGATGAAACCACTACCACACTCTCACTGTGAGATATACCACTGTAAACCTGTATCAACCTGTGCCAACAACCTATAACCAACCTATGCCATTGATCTGCAACCAACCTGTGCCTATAATCAACCTGTACCAACAAAACCCAATAGGTATTGAACTTGTATATGATGTAGCTCGTGTATGTATGCGACCTGTCTATACTACAACCTGCATATGTATGTGGCATGTCTATACTACAACCTGCATACACCTTCAAAAAGCTAGGGTTTCTCACCTTTTATGAAAATTCAAACACTTTGTTTCCTGTATCACATCAACCTACAACATGTCACTGTGTCTTATTTGTAGTTGTTCCCTGTGCATATATCATCTTATATATATCCATTAACTAAGTGGATCCATGTCTCTCTAGTCATGTGCCACACATGTGTGTACAATCATGATCAAGTGTAATAACCCTTACATGAACTAGACATCAAACCCTTACTGATATGCAACCTCAAACTTCACAAGCAATTTCACAACCACTTCATAACCAAAAACTCTCAACCATGTACCGAAAACACCCTCAACCATGTGCCAAGAATACAAGATATGCTTCAATAATTAACAAGATGTACCAATGATAAATATCAGATATACCAACACCATATTTCTGTAGATATGACTTATATAGTAGGTTCCATACAAACAATAGCCTCCCTAGGGAAAATCCTCAAACCCCCATAACCATATCTCATGTAGACAACAATATCCAACTACTCATAAAAATAGGACATACCTTTTGAACTTGTAGATAGATTTGTTGTACCTGATCACTGTAGACCTTCTTGGGAGCTTGTTTTTAGACTCTGAGAACCTAACACCTTAAACAACTCAAGGTTTCATGGATTTTCATATTATACATGCTCTTTTATACTGCCAGCCCACGTACATATGCGACTTCTTCCACTACATCCCATGTACACCTCAAAAACTAGGTTTTTTTCAGTATTTCTACAACTCCGAAACTTTATCCGTCAACCCTTTGTGCTACATCAGACTTGCGTAAATTCAGATGTATCAATGAGTACCTGCAATAAACCTTACACAATAATATATATTCAATGTGCTCAATAGGTGTTATTAGGAGACCCTTTTCTCTCTTATTTATTCTCTCCAAGTAACTTTCTCTAGGCATTACCTTATAACCAACTCAACCCAACTTTCTTCTTTTAGGGATAACCCACTTCTAACCACTCATCCACTTATAACCACTTTATCCATAAATATTAAAATCTCCACTTCTAGTTGCAACTAATTTATTTTTAATTATTTTCTTATTGCAACAACTTAAACCATGATTCACTCTTAGTTTCACTTAATTTGACTGGTCAACTTCTTCTAGGAGTTTCTAGAATAATTTGACTTCTTTGACCTTTTAGGGGCTTCTAGACAACTCATGAGGGTTCTCCAACTTCACAAGGCCATAACTCTCTACCCGCGAGGAGTTATGTGACATTCCATGTATCACCGGAAATGGCATGACATGTATTATCCATATAGAATAGTATTAACCACAAATACACTGATCTTCATACCTTTATACATAAAACAAAATTGAGTCCCTTAACCATACTATTGGGGCTACCATCATTTTCTACCGGACTTGCTTCAAGGGTTGACATCAATGAAAACCAACCCAATTAATCAACAATATCCCCCTTTGGCTTGATGGAAATACTCTGATGCAACACTGAACTCATATCGATCATGCTCCCCCTTTGACCAATGCTCCCCCTGGAAACATGCCTCTATGCTCTCTCTCCAATAATCCAACTCTCTATCCATGCATATAAGCAAACTCTCCCCCTTTGACATCAATGGCAAAGGTAGCTTCCCATCGAGGCTGCTCCCCCTAACTGAACTATCTTTGGGGTTGCTCCCCCTAACTGAAATCTTCCTGAATCTTCTCCCCCAAACTAAAATGTCCTCTTTATGGTGCTTCCTCATGTAAATCTAAGACATATAAGAATAACATTCAAAATTCATTATGGGGAAGAAACTATGCCAAGTTTATGATTAAGATAATCAAAGGCTTCCCTTGGAAGGGGTTTTGTAAATATGTCTACAATATGTTCTTTGGTTCCAACATACTCAACTCAAATGTTTTTCTTTGCAACTTGTTCCCGTAGAAAATGATACTTGATTGGAATGTGCTTTTTTTTGGAGTGCATCATTGGATTCTTTGAGATACTGATGGCGCTTATATTATCACAATATTTCAGAATGGGCTCATCATACTCAACCTATATATCTGTCAGAGTTTGTTTCATCCATAGAACCTGTGTACAACATGTGGTTGCTGCAATATACTCTGCTTCGGCTATAGGCAAAGATATTGATGATCGTTTCTTGATTATCTAAGATACCAAACACTCACCCAAGTAGAACATTTATCCACTTGTACTTCTCTGGTCATCAATGCAACCTGCCTAATCTTCATCTGTGTAGGCAATAAGTTATAGATACTTACCTTTTGGATACCATAATCCCAACTCTTATGTACCCTTAAGATATCTGAATATCCTGTTTATTGCTAGAACATGTGATTCCTTTGGTGATGCTTGAAATCATGCCACCTATAGATTTTAACCTTGTACAATATTTACATCAAACATATTTTCAGTAAAAGAACAAAAAATATACAATGGAAAATAAAAACATTACATAGAGATTTTTCCCCTGGAAACCCAAGCCGGGAAAACCAACATATTTTATATTCATTCATAGTGATACATTGTTTACAATACAATATACATATAGGAGCCAGTGACATCCAAAACCCTAACCCAATGACCTAGATTAGTCAACAACCCTAATTCCTTAACCAGAAATAGAAAACCATCAGCAAAAAACCATGTGTCGAAAAATTGCCCAACAATGGACATGAAAATTGAGGCAACACGAAAAATGAGGAAACATGCGACACATTTCTCGAGGCAAATTTTTTTTCTCAGGGGTGTTGTTTCCCCCCTGCACCCCCCCTCAAACCCCCCTGCGCGCTCGACGCAACGTAGACACTACTACTTATGTAAATAATATAACACATACCCAACACCACTTGTCCAACTTCCTACATTACATCTGGTCTGGATGTTGTCACATGAAGTAAGATGCCAATCATTGACTTGTACTTCCTCTGATCTATAGACTTTGAATCATCATCTTTACTTAAATTGCAACTGGTCTGCATAGGAGTATTGATTGGTTTGCAATATTCCATTCTGAACCTCTTTAGCATTTCTTTGATATACTTGGTTTGAGAAATACAAATTCCTTGGTTGCTTTGACATATTTGAAGACCTAGAAAGAAGGATAGTTCTCCAAGTAATGACATTTCAAATTCATTCTGCATATCCTTTGCAAATTTCTGGCTCAACCTGTCATCATCACTTCCAAAGATAATATCATCAACATATACTTCAATTAATAAAATACTATCTTGAGTTATCTTGATTTAGAGGTTGTTGTATGCATTTCCTTTTCTGAACCATTGTTGTTGTAAATATCTGTCTAGTATAGAGTACCATGCTACGGGGGCCTGTTTTAGACCATACAAGGCCTTCTTCAACCTGCAGACATAATTTTCATTCTCTGGCAACTGAAATCCTTTTGATTTCTCAATGTAGACTTCTTCTTCTAGTTCCCCATTCATAAATGTTGATTTCACGTCCATCTAATACACTTTAATATTCTTGGATCATGCATAATATAGGATCAATATGATTATTTCCATTATGGAAACTTGATAAAATGTATCTTCAAAGTCAATACCTTCAACCTATGTGTATCCTTTACATACCAATCTAGCTTTGTTCTTGGTAACCTGTCCATCTTCATTCAATTTATTTACGAAGACCCACTTTGTGCCGATCACATTCTTGTACCTTGGCCTTGAAACCAATTCCCAAGTGTCATTATTCTCTATTTGATCCAACTCTTCATCCATGGCTTTCATCCTTGTTGTCTTCTTCAAAAATGCTAGGCTCAATTGAAGATAAGAGTGCTAGGTGCAGTTTTTCTGGTGAACAGATTCTTCTTCTAGTCTCAACTTCTGCATCTTTATTCTCAATAATCTGATCTGATGGATGATTCTTCTGTATCTATTTTCTAGGTGTCTTTGGAGGTACTTAATGATACATTTTTCTTTCTCTTCTGCTTCTAACTTCTCTTCTTAATCTTCCCCTTCTGCTACTTCTTCTTTCTTTGCTTCTTCTTCATCTCCCTCTTCCACTACTTCTTCTTCTTCATCTTCCACTTCCGCTACTTCTTCTTCCTTTGCTTCTTCTTGATGAACCTGTTCCACTGACTCCTTTTCTTCTTCCTTTATTTTTCATCCACCTGTCTCATCAACCGTCACATTGATGCTTTCCACAACTTTGTTGAGCCTTAGATTGAAATATTTATACGATTTCTTTGTACTCGAGTACCAAACAAGTATGCCTTTGTCCACATGAGAATAAAACTTTTCCATTCTTCCATCTTCTCTTTTGATGTAGCATTTTCTTTCAAAAACTATGAAGTGCATCACATTCATTGGTATTCCTTTCTATATCTCGTAGGGATTTTTATCACTGTTGTTTCTGAGCTTTACTCTATTTTGAATGTGAAATTTTGTATGCACTACATGTGCCCAAAATAAATTTGTCAACTTGGAATCCATTAACATTGTTCGAGCCATTTCTTGTACTGTCCTTTTCTTCCTTTCGACAACTCCATTCTGTTGAGGTGTCATAGCAATGAAGAATTGCATTTTTATTCCATGCTTGCTGTAGAAATCCATAAATTCCTTTGAATTAAATTCTCATCCATTATTGATCTCAAACATTTGATTTTTGAATCCATTTCATTTTCAACCATTTCCTTGTATATCTTGAAGTTATCAAATTCTTCTGACTTCTTCCTAAGAAAACAAACTATAGTCATCCTTGTATAATCATCAACCAATAACATAAAATATTGCTAACCTTTTAAACCATTTGTTCTAGTTTGTCCAACTAGATCAATATGCACAATTTTTAGTGGTCTTGTTGTGGAGTATTCCTTTGATTTGAACTTGATCTTTGTTTGCTTTCCTTGTTGACAATGCTTGCATAATGTGTTGGTTGGCTTCGTGATCTAGGGAATTTCTCTGACTTCTTCCTTTTTGCTGACTTTGACAAGGTTATCAAAATTTATGTGACCCATTCTTCTATGCCATAGCCAAACCTCATATTCCTTTCCTAGACAACACTTTTCATTTCCAATTTCACTTAATACATATAGGTTGCTTGAAGTTCTTACAGCAATTGCAACCAATCTTCCTGAACCTGCTTTTATTATCTCGCACTTCTATGAATCAAACACAAGTTTGTGACCTTGGTCACACATTTGACTTACACTTAGAAGATTATGTTTCATATATTCCCCTAGTAGAAAATTTTCTACCTTGGTATCCTTGTTTCCAATTCTGACCGTGCCTCTTCTAATGATTCTAGTTGAGTCGTTGTTTCCAAAGGAGGCTGATCTACCTCTTTCCTTTCTCAGGGTTAGAAACCTATCCTCATCACCTATCAAGTTCTTTGAGCAACCGCTATCAACATACCAATCACATTTCTTGTGTTCAACTTGTAGAGCGAGTGTGCATTCTTCATTGCTATATTGATTTTGCTTTCTTATCTATATTCTCTATTGAGGTTCCTATTTGTGACTATTGTTATTTTGTTGTGATTCTCTACGACAGACTGTCATTCTACAGTCTTTGGCTATGTGTCCAAATTTGTTGCACTTGTAGCATTCCACTTCAGTGTTCAAGGACTCAAATCTATTGTAGCTTCTTCTCTGTGTTTCACTAGGACTTCTTAAATAATCATTTTGTGCATGATGTTCATAGTTGTTTTTGTTTCTACTATTTTCTTTGCAATTTACAACTTTATGTCCAAAATTATTACATGAATAACATAAACCAAAGAATATAGTTTGATACATGGGAGTTGAATATCTTTTGAAAGGAGTTACTCTTCTTAATCCTTCCTCTTCTTGAGGCCTACTTGTTTATGAATGTCATTGATTCTGAAATCTGAATCTTCTAGGTGGAGGAGTGTCCATATGATATTCCTTGTAAAACTTCTTGTCCCCTTTGATCTATTGTTTTGGAGCTTGATCCCTTTTCTACCTGATTGTATCCAAGTATGGACTTTTCATGATTTGGCCTTTGACTGCTAATAATATCATCCAAAACTTTTGAGTTTTTCTGCATGTTTTTATTTTGAAGGTATTTTCTCAATGTGACAATCTCTTCTTCCAAACTTCCAATGATCCCCTCTTTTTCTTCCAAACGTTCTTTGAGTGCTTATTCAATTCTTTTGTCTTCTTCAACTTGGATTTTCAATTGTGTGATCATATGTTCTAGTTCTTCAGAGTTGGAACTTTGAGATTCCTCTTTTCTTTTTAGTTATGCCTATAGTGACTTGTTTTTCTTCTTTTCCATTTTATAACTTCTATGGCACTCATCAATTCTTCTATGTAGTCAAATTTTTCCTTTTCATATTCTTCTTTAGTACCTTCTTCATCAGAGTCTTCTACTGCCATGAATAGAACCCTTTCTATCTCACTTCCATTGTCTTCATCTTCATCTGATGAGGTGCTATCTTCTTTTGCACAAAATCTTTTCTTGAAGAATTTCTTTTTGGTTTCCTTTCTTTTGTACATTTGTTTTCTATTTGAATCATCTTCTTCATTTATTTTATTTTTCTTGTGGGGACATTTGTTATCAAAATGACCAATACCATCACAATTAAAACAAATTAATATCTTACCTCTATATTTTTCATCAGTTACCTTTTTCAGTCTTCTAACGAAAGTGGCTACTTCTTCATCGTCTTATGAGATGTCACTACTGTTGCTATTTGACTTTTCCTTTTGATTTCCCTTTTTCTTTGACTTATTGGATGCTTTGAATGTTGCTTCTTTTGTAATTGGATTCTCCGGTTCGGTTCTTATTTCATAGGTTGTGAAAATTCCATGTATTTCATCCATGCTTATTGAATCCAGATCTGTTCTTTCTTCTAGTGCTGAGATCTTAGGATCAAATCCCATTGGAAGAGATCTTAGTACCTTTTGAACAATTATAGATTCATCAATTTATTCTCCCAATTCTCTAATTGCATTCATTGTTTCATCAACTCATAAGAAGTAGGATGCAATATTCTCATCTTCCTTCATCTTCAACTGTTCAAATTGACCTCTGTAAGTTTGAAGCTTTGTTGCCTTGACTTTTGCATCTCCTTCATAAACATTCTGAAGTTTGTCCCAAATATATTGAATCACCCAGACCATTCAAGAGTGAATTTTTGGCTTTTGAATTATTTATATTGATTTTCCTTATGTTTTCATTTCTTGGAGGAACAACCGGTTCTTTATATCCATGTACAACTGATTTCCAAACCTCAAATCCATGTGCTTACATATGTTTTCATCCTTCTACTCCAGAATGCATAGTTCTATCCATTAAACTATGGTATTCCATTTTTATGCATACTGTTGCTCTCCATGATCTACCTTTCAGTGGTTAAACTGATTTCTGAAGGAACCTGCTACGATACCAATTGTTGGATTACTGAGAGTGGGGGGTGAATCAATAATACTGATTTTTAATCCTTTTTAACCACAATATGTAAGTGTTGTTTATCTTTATGATCAATTTACCATGATCATTCAATAAGAGAAGAATAAACGAACCATGAACAAAGATAAATCATACACATACGTAGTACACAAGTATTTTTACCTGGAAACCCATTGCGGGAGAAAACCACAAAATGATTTTTCTTATATGTCTTTAAGAATTACATTCATTGGAAGCACCAACTTCATTTGTTCTCCTGTTGCAACTGGAAGGAGGCTCCAACCCCCTATATTTTCATGCTACAAATTGAGGGAAGCTCCAAATCCCTAATTCTCTGGATAAAACCAGAAGGAGGCTACAACCCCCTATGATCTTCATCTACAACCAGAAGGTGGCTACAACCACCTATCCTTGCCCCATCCAAGTGAAATGATGAAACCACTGCCACACTATGATTGTGATATATACCATTATAAACCTGTACCAACTCGTGCCAACAACCTATAATCAACCTATGCCACTGATCTGTAACCAACCCGTGCATGTACTTAGCATGTACCAACAAAACCCAACGGGTACGCGAACTGTATATGTTGCAGCTCACATATGTATGCACCCTGTCTATACTAAAACCTACGTATGTACATCACCTGTCTATATTGCAACCTGCATACACCTTTAGAAAGCTAGGGTTTCTCACCTTTTCTAAAACTTCAAACACTTTGTTGCCTCTGTCACATCAACCTGCAACCTGCTACTGTGTCTTATCTGTAGATGTTCCTTGTGCATACTGTTATAGGTGAATCCTCCTGTGGACAAGTGGATTCCCTCTTGGTATCTAGACCCCTAAAACCAAGATAAAAAGGGTGCTATCATTGGTCACTGGCATCCTTTTAGATCTAATTAAGCTAATGAATGAAGATGAAGATGAAAAGTGTACCTTTTTAAATGGCATTTGTCCTCGTAAAGTCCAAGTTGAGCTTCAATCCCAAGCTCCTGGATAGGTCCTATAGAACAAACAAAGATACAACAAAATTCCTATTCTACTGAGATTAGCTCAAAAACAGATCTATCTACTAGAGACAAGTTCATGTGGAACAAACATAAACTTGAAAGAAATAGTCCAAGCATGTATGTATATTAATGAGACCAAATGAATAATACTTACAATCCTCTGATGAAGGTGCAACAACTTCTTCCAGGTCTCCTTGTCCAACCCCTTTTCTCAAGTAATCTACATTGATTATGCTTCAATGGCATCTTACTTATGGGATCATAATTTTGGTGTAATTCAATCTCTATCTTTGTACTGTATGTTGCCTATCAGATCATAGGTTTCATACCTCCAATCTTTTCATGTATCATGTACCTTTCACCATGAGAAAGCCTCCTTATATAAGCTTGGAGAGACCCAACCACTTGAGAGATCTTTGGGATAAGTTGAGGATTCCTCTCCTTCAGTTGTGTATCTTCCCTAAGATCATGCCTTGAACTCATATTCAAATCCAACCAACTTCAGAGATTGAGGGGATTCTTCATTGATTTCCTCCAACAAACCAAATTTTGCCCAAAAAAGGCCAGGGCTCCCTCAAAAGGGACACAGAGCATTGGAATGCTCCCCTGGAAGAGGGTACAGAGTGCCAACGCTCCCTGATAGTATGTAGGGGAGCGCTCCTTTCCAAATTTGACTTTTGAGTGGCAAAAGGCTTGTACTCGTCAAATGATTTCTCCTCTTCAAAACTAGTCTTTGAGGTGTCTTAAGTGTCCTTACGATGTCGTTAGAGAGACGACATAGACAAGATGGTGGTATGATGTTTGTGACACTTGCGACACTTGTGGTCAAGATGTGACACTTACGGAACATATGCGACACTTAAAACACTTGTAATGACGACACTTGCGACACTATTGAAGTGAGTAATTTTGATGTGTAATAGATTGCCCCCCAAAGTGCGAAGTCAGAAGATGATGATGACTAAAGTACTTTGTAGAATTTTTTGAGAAAGGGTATGGACGCAGAGAGGATGGAAAAATATGCACACAACCATTAAACAAATATTATGACATGTTTCAAAACCAAGGCAGACATACCTATGCTTGAGTGATAAAGACTTTTTTAGGTATGGCCGCCATAGAACAAAATGTGGATCCATAATTATATTGAAAAAAAGTATAGCCACCAAAAATACAATGTGGATCTATACTTCCATGACATGAACTGATCGTATCCATGAAAAATACACTGTGGATATACGAGACGACAAGACATGGCCATGACCAATACAAAGTGGATCTATGTAATAGTATATGTGTCAAATTTCAAAAGAAACTCCATCAGAACCTGGGCAAAATACATATCAGAGTGATAACACAATCCGAAGGTCTTCTTACCGATCCCGATGTAGTACGATTCTAACCATGTGAATAGATGTCCTGATGTCGAACATGGCAGAAACCACTTGATTACCGGTCAATGATGTAAATCGTTGACACATGCGAGAGAAATCACCATTGATGTCAATGATTCCCAAGGTACCCTAGTACATTCCAACGAATGTGAATGGATGAGCTGAAGTCAAACACCCATGGAATCATCCGATCAGAGGTCAATGATGTAAACCCACTGTCGGACATGAGGAGGCTTGCCATTGAGGCATGCAGGTCCCAAGGTACTAACTAGTTTCTAATTCTAGTTACCAGATGATGTATTGAGGTTGACAGGAATAGACTCGTCGCAGGAGGGCCTTGATGTATCCCCCATCAACGACACAAAACTGACACAGAGATGTAAATTGGTAGATCAAATGAACATGGACTGACACGGGTATTGAAACAAGATATTTGTAATGGCTGACTCTCGAGGTAGATACTTCCCTTGAACACTGAGGCACAACAACAGAAACATGACATGGACCAAAACATGATGATGCAATGGATACTGTGACTTTCGTCGGGTGATCTAAAGGAGTATGGACGACAACTTATCTCTGAGAAGAGATGTGACGGCTACGCTCATTCACAAGAAGAAAATTACAATGAGGCTATGAAGGAATTTTTTACAATAAACAAGAATGCCAAAAACCCTAGACATCCAAAAACCTAACCCTAGGAGATGAAGTGCCAAAAGTCATGTGGGCCCCGTTTGGGTAAGTTAGTACAACAACTTCTCGGGGTCGTAACTTTTGCATACGATCTCCGTTTTAGGAATGTGATAGGCTGTTGGAAAGGTATCGTCGAGCATATTCATTTTGGGGGATCAATAATTCCTTAAAATATCATTAAGGAGCTTGATCCCAAAAAAACTTCATTTAGTCCCTCAAAATGGCCCCGAAAGTTAAAACTGTTAAAAATAGTAAATTGCCAAAATTGTCAGAAAACTGTTTTGAGCCAGTTGGAAAAGGTGGGTGGCCACCGATATCCATCTAGATCAATCTCCCCTCCTTAAGAATAAATGGTCTCCATTGCATTGAGGTCCCCCATTAGATGAGGAAATTTCTGTTGAATTTGTCCTCGGGTGAGCCACTTGCCTTGGTGCAGGAGCTGCCCTGCTTTGAAGACTCGATAAAGTTGGATCCTTTGTTGTCGAGTGCCCTTGATCTATGTGTCCACAATATGATCATTGGATGCCTATTGTATGCAGTCAGGATTGAGCTTTGTTGGTTTCAGTTGTTCTGCTACTTCTGAGGTGTCCAATAATGGTGGGAAATAAGGGCGAAGAAGATCCACGTTGAACACTGGGTGCAGGCCAAGGAAAAGAGGAATGTTGAGCTTAAAAGAATTATCCCACACTGCCTTGGTGATAGTGTATGGACCATAAAGGAGTGGGCGAAGCTTTTGATGGGGTCCTATAAGGTGTTCTTTCTGCAAGTGCAACCAAACTTTGTTGCCCACCTGGAACTTATGTGGCACCCGATGTTGATCATGGCACTGTTTGTACTTCTCATTGGACTTCTATAGGATATCCTGAACCTATTGGTAGATGTGCTAGATCTGCTCAATGAACCGAGTGGCTTTGTCAGCTTCAGTTGGAGCAGGAGATGAGTCGGTCGAGGTGACTGCAAGGGGAAGTGCAACATCTATGGGACCCAATGGTTGGAATCCCAACCCCACCTGAAAGGGGTTGTGGTTGGTTGAGCTATGCAGGGCTTGATTGTAGCTATGATGGACATAGGGAAGGCTCTCATCCCATGTGTGAGGGTGCTTTGAATTATACATGTGAAGGATATGCACAAATATTCGATTTACAACCTTGGTTTGGCCATCTGTCTGGGGGTGGAAGGCCGTGGATTTAGTGAGCTTGGTGTATAGCAGTGACTAGATGCTCGACTAAAATGTGCTGAGAAATCTACTATCCCGATCTGGGACAATGGTTTATGGGATTCCAAAATGTACCCAAACTCGTTCAAAGAAGAGCTTGGCAGTGGCCTCTACTGTGATGCTCTTCTTGCAGGCAACCATAATCACTAGCTTAGAAAAGTGATCAACAACCACAAAAACATAGTCATTTCCCTGCTTGGTGGATGGGAGGCTCGACATGTAATCCATTGAGATGGATTCCCATGGCCTGTCAGGAGTAGGAAGAGGGGTGTACAGGCCCTATTTCTTAGTGGTCAGTTTGGCTATAGCGCAGGCAGTGTAGGACCTGATATACTTGTTGACCTCTTGTTGAAGTTTTGGTCAGTAGAAATGTTTCTGTAGCATCGCCACTGTCTTTTCTATGCCAAAGTGTTCTGCCACCCGACTGTAGTGGGATTCCCAGTTCATCTTCACTCGCTCACTTGATGGAACATAGATATGGCCCAAACGACACAACAACCCATCCTGAAGATGGAAATTATCGACAACTACGTTCGCACCCAACATTTGGTAGGTGGTGGTGAAGTTAGGGTATGTCTCATAGAGTTGGAGCCATCCAAATGTCTCATGGCCACAAGAGTCTAGCACCATGGTGAGTGTCGCGATTGGAAGTCTGCTGAGGCAATCAACGACGCGATTGGTGCTTCCTATTTTCGATTGGTGCTTCCTATTTTATACTTGATGTTGAGGTGGAATTGCTGCAAGTATGTGGACCACTTTTGATGTCATTCATTCGATAATTTTCCTTGTGTCTACATGAACTGTAGTGGCTTATGATCAGTGTGGATGACTGCCTCCTTCCCAAGAATGTAATGTCTCCACTGGTGGCAGGCTTGCACAATGGAGTACATTTCTTTGTCATAAGTAGGGTACTTACGGACAATATATGACAATGTCTCACTATGATAGGCCACAAGGTGGTCATGCTGAGTGAGAACGACATCCACAACATAGTCTGAAGCATCTGTCTTGATCTCAAAGGGATGTTGCAGGTCTGGTAGTGAAAGTACTGGGGTTGAGCACAAGCGCTGCTTCAAATCATCAAACGCTTGTTGTTGGGACCGACCCCACACAAATTTTTCCTTACCACCACCCCTGTTTATTTAGCTGAGGGCCCATGCAATATGGGAGAATCCCAACATGAACCTGCAATAGAAATTGGAAAGGCCCAAGAAGCTCCAAAGCTCAGTGAGTGTTGTTGGGGTTGGCCAGTCACGGATGACTTGGATCTTTGCTGGTGCCACATGTACACCATGCTTATCAATGATGTAGCCCAGGTAATGGACCTTGTCCATGCTGAAGGAGCATTTTTCCAAGTTGGCGTATAGCTTGTGTTGTCGCAGGGTGTGCAGAACCTACTGAATATGCTGCAAGTGTTCGACCCAAGTCTTGTTGTAAATCAGAATGTCATCCAGATACACCACTACAAAAGTATTAGTGAATGGTCGCAGGATATCGTCCATCATCCTCATGAAAGTGGCTGGAGCATTTGTGAAACCAAAGGGCATGACCAACCATTCAAAAAGGCCTTCCTTTGAATTGAAGGTGGTCTTCCATACATCTGTCTGTTCTATCGAGACGTGGTGGTAGCCATACTTTAGATCAATCTTACTGAAGTATTTGGCCCCCGTGAGTTGATCAAGGAGGTCGTCGATTCGGGGAATCGGGTACCAGTTTCTGATTGTGATTTTATTCAGAGCCCGGTAATCAATACAGAGTCACCAGGTTCCATCTTTCTTCTGTACCAACATGATTGGGCTCCCACAAGGTGATGAGCTAGGGCGAATGTTCCCCTTGTGGAGCAGTCCTTGGATCTATCGCTTGATATCCTCATTCTCTAACAAAGAGCGACGATATACTGGCCCATTGGCAAGCGGTGCGTCGGGGGTTATATTGATGGGGTGCTTGACCTGGTAGTGCAGAGGTACCCCTATAGGTGAGGAGAATATATATGAGTATTCTTCCATGACCTTATCTACTTGCTTCTGCTGTGTGGAGAGGTTGTCCGCAGAGACCCTGGATGTGGCTGTGATATTTCGCTTATTCTGAGAGTGAATCACGAAGAAGACAAACTTCCCTATCTGAGAGATGACCTTCCTACATTGCTTAGTAGAGATCAAGGAAATAGCACTAGGTGGGATTGCCTCGGGTATCCTGTATAATTTCCTATTCAAAGTAATAATAACACTACGAGGCCTAGACTCATATAAAACATGATGTTTCCATAAATAAGGTTGTCCCAAAAGAACATCACAAACTTCGAGAGGAGAAACATCACATAATACCTCGTCTTTGAAGGGCTTGATGTCGTACGATAGTCGACACTGTTGGTTGACATAGAGATCGCTTCCTTGGCGGAGCCATCCAATGGTGTAGGGTTGTGGGTGTGGCATTGTTGGTAGGGCCAGCCGCTTGACGACCTATGCTGAAATGACGTTCTTCTTGCTACCACTATCAACAATGAAGTGCAACGAGGTGCATTTTACCCACATCTGTGAATGGAAGAGGCGCTCTCCTTCTTCTGGCTCATCTGGTTCACCAGGCTGGAGCTTGGTGGTAGAAACGGTGGCACTGGGTTCCACGTCAATGATCCGTCTTCCCCTTTATGGTTTTGGCTCAGATTCAGAGTTTACATCTGATTCAGAGGCTTTCACTTCGGCCACTAGCGACTGTTTCGAGCAGCAGTAAGCAGTGTTATGCCAAGGGCTCTTATGGAAGTCGCACCACTTCCCGGTATCTTTCTTTGTCTTTTCGATGTTCTTATTTTCTTACGGCTTGGACTGGTAGTCCTGATACTGTCCATATTTTCTTTGTCCTTTGTTCTGTGGGATGGGGCCACCCTTTCCTGGCTTTTGTTGTGCAGGGTTCCCAGGCCCAAATTGTCGCGTCTTTTGTTTGATCTTCTGCTCGATTTTGATGGCATATCGGTAGGCCGCACCTAAGGATGAGATGTCCAGAAACTCCATTTCGGTCTGGATGTATCTATGCAGAGCATCACAATACTTGAGCACCATATGTCGCTCTGAATCTTTGATACCCAGCTT
>CBVK0102263180.1:0-15250 GCA_900067695.1 Picea abies | reverse complement strand
GAGCAGTTTATTAATGCAAAGAAAAAGATTACAGAGAGATTTTACAATAGAGTTTCTCACAATCGATCATCGCAAATGACCCTCCATGCTCTTTAAATAGAGATCATGGACCAATTGGGTGTTAAGCCACGGATCAATGGCTGTTAAGATTGAGGAGAGTATGAACCGTCAGATCACTCTATGTCGGGAACATATCGTGACTAGACCAAGTAGATCTTAACTAACTCCTAAGTGTCTAAATATCCTAACAGAAAATAGTTACCTGTTTAACTTGCTTGACATCTAAGCCGATGAAACCAACATCTCACATATTCTTAATTTATTATATTCTACCCTAAAATGATGACTTGCAATCCCCCCTTAAACCTTTGAGGTAACTCTTTTGCATACTTCGTAAAATGATTATGTTTTTCATTTTACGACATCTCATGGACTTAAAAGTATTATGATGCATAAGATCTATAAGTATGTGATCTCAAAGGTGTTTTGTGGGGTCTTTTTCACTTGTTTGGTCAAATATCCACAACTTCCATGTAGGCAATCCTTAATCAACTTGTTCATTCACCTTGAAATTATGATAATAAGATGTTAATTTTTTTTTTAATTGATAATTGAATTTACTTTGACACAATTTAAATTTGAGAGGATAAAAAAAAATCATAAAAATGAAAAAAAAAATATTTGATTGTTCATTTAGAATAAAATAATAAATTTGTCAAAATGTTAAAAAAAAACATTTGGTTATTCATTTCAAATAAAATAATAAATTTGTTAAAATGATTAAAAAAACAAAAACAACCTTTGGTTGTTAATTTCAAATAAAATAATAATAAATTTGTCAAAATTGTGTTATATAATTTTTGTGAATAAAGGACTAGTAATGTTTAAGGTATTAAAAAAGTTATATAGAATATTTGGTTAAATATTTACATTAAAAAAGATCTAAAGGTATTTGGTAAAAGTGAAAGTTTACCCTTTACGAATAATTAACATGTCATATTTTTAATAGAAACAGTTAAAATTTTCATTAATAAAAGTTGGGCAAGAATAATAGAGGAAGTATAAGCAATGCAAAATTTAAATGTTCATGACCCCTTGAGGTTCAATCTGGCTACAAATTAGACTCTCAAACTGGACATCTACATGTTAGAAACTCAAACAAAATTGTAAGCTTTAAACCTGTGAAGTAAAGCAATGCATACATATTCTTAAGCAAAACATAAATTAATCAATGGCTCATACACACTGTACACAAAGATTTATGCTAGAAACCCTTAATTGGGAGAAAACCAACCTTCCTTGGTGCCGCACCTTTCAACTCTTCATTGTATTAATTTCACCATTCACAATACAATATATACAATATTTTATATATACAATATTTTAGGTATTCCATAGCTACCAAAACTCTTCATTGTATTAATTTAGAACCCCGACAACTTTGGGCTACTGGCTAGAGCCGAACACTGCACGTAACCAGGGGGGCAATCCTGCCCCCCCTTGGGACCCCCCCAGGAAAGCGCCTGACGCACACGACACAAAGGGAGAAGGAAGTTGGGATCATCAGATACGGTTGTCAAATCTGACGCACCCACACACACATGCAAAGAATATAACACATACCCAACATTCTCCCACTTGTTGTTTTCTTTTCATATAGGGGTTCACACAATTACACAGTCAACAATCTAGGGAAACAATGCCCATTGTTACTCTACACCAAGAGAACTTATCTATGCTCACAGACTTTGTCAATGAATATGCAACATTCTTCAAAGTGTCAACCTTTTTCCAGCAACACCTTCTTTTCTTCAACCATGTCTCTCACAAAGTTATACTGAATATTGATATGCTTTGTCTTCGAATGATAAGCAAGGTTATTTGCCAGGAAGATTGCACTCTGACTGTCACGATCTAATCTCACTACTTGTTGTACCAACCCAATCCCTGAACACAATCTATGTAACCATACTGCTTCCTTGCTTGCATGAGTGGCTGCCATGTATTCAACTTCTGTAGTTGAGAGTGCCACTACAACCTATCTTTTGCTCATCCAACTGATTGCTCCTCCAAATAGGTTAAACACATACCCACTTCTAGATCTTATGTGATCCAAATCTCTAGCCTAGTCTGCATCAACAAACCCATGTATCTCCAACACTTTGTCCAATCTCGGTCTTCCTTGGTATCATAATCCATAACTGGTAGTGCCAAACAAATACCTGAAGACCCTCTTTACTGTTGTCCAATGCTCCTTCCTTGGTTTTGACATATACCTGCTCAAAACTCCCACTGCATGTGCAATGTCTGGTCTATTATAGACCATTGCATACATCAAACTGCCAACTGCATTGGCATACGAAACATGGGACATGTCCTCTTTTTCTTCCTGTGTCTTGGGACACTGATCTGCAAATAACTTTACACCTATAAGAATAGGAACCTTGATCGATTTACTTCCATGCATATTAAACCTCTGCAATATTGTCTCTAATTCAACCAAAGTTTCTTGTTTGCACAATCTATTTTAATCTCCATTACCGAGATCCTTCATGTCAAATTTGGAGGATAACTGCGATTTCACCTCCTTGATAACATCCATGTTATTTCCTACCAACAACATGTCATCAACATACAACACTACATAAATCAAGTGATTACCAACATGTTTGGAATATACATAGTGATCAGCTCTCGAAGTTATACAACACTGCCCTAGCTAATGTAGGAATCTCTTGGCCGCCATCAGGGCTATAGATCTTGAGTCATCAAATAATATCATGTTTAATCTAGATAATTTTAAATCACTACTCACTCACCAACTTGCATTCCAAATTGATGTTGTTGTCCATAATCAACATATACATCACACGATCTTGGATGAGGGAGCATCAACATGTGTCGTGTCCTTAGCCTACTAGAAAGGCCTTAAATCACTTGGTCTTAATCAATCTCCCACTATGTTAAAAGCATTTGATGGAAGAGGTTTCTGACCTCATGGATTGTTACAATCCTTAGTCGTTCAACAGGGGGGAAAACATGTTTCCATCAATGTAGAAGTAGTCGACGCTCCTCTCAATTATAACTTATTGATGGGAATAAGTTGGTTTTATGCTATGATTGTTGTCGCTTCATGAGGATTTCGATGTGTCCAGTTTCCTCATCAAGGAAAAATAGTGACCATCGATCAGTTAGATTACTACACCCCTGATGCTCACACTCAAACATCAAACAATATTCCATTCTTGGGGGATTCAAAGATTACTTATGAAATTGTAGGGGTAGGTCTATTGAAAGATTCTTCGCTCATGGGAACTTTCCCCACACCTCTTCCTCCAACCACGCAACATATCACAATGGTAAATATGATTTCGACTATGGTACATTAGTCCCTCGAATCATCTCATCCATGTATCATACCTAGTCCCTTAGAATTCGATTCACTAGGTGACACTATTCCCCTTAGTCTTGTAGAGGCCGAGTATGACACTATTCAATCTTCCTCTCCTTCCCTTGGTGACCAACATCTGCTGGCGTCTAATTTGTATTCGCTACCATCTTGGTTACATTCCCTATCCTCCAATTTTGATTACATCCTACGGATTTTTCCATCCGATGAATCCATTATGGAAATGCTTAGTATAGAGGAGGCACCATGGGATGACAACCACCATCGTTCATCCTTTCTTCCCAGTTTGGATGAGATTGAGAAATATATTTTATCTATCTTTCCCATCGATATCGTCAACACTCCCAAATCTATGATACTCACTCAGGATACAATCTCTGAGGGAAATTTGGAAGACATATCTCAAACAATCAATGTTTACATATCCACAAAATAAGGTATTGTGGAAAACATACAGTTGGGTGCGAACTGTTCAAATGAAGAGATTGAAACTTACACTTCCTTGTTTTATGAATTCTGTGACATCTTTTCCTAGAGCTATGAATAAATTCCAGGGATCGATCCTTCAATCGTTGTGCATGAAATCAAAACTTACCCTGGAGTTAAACCTGTGATACAGAAGCTTCGCCCGGTTCATCCCAATAAAACTACAACAATCAAGGAAGAAGTAGAAAAGTTACTAAAATCTAGTTTTGTTTATCTTGTACCTCTAACCAAATGGGTTTCGAACATCGTTGTGGTCACCAAGAAACAAGGGACAATTCATGTTTGTGTCGACTATAGGGATCTAAATAAGGCTTTTCCAAAGGAAAATTACCCTACACCCTTTATTGACCAAATTATTGATAATTGCACCGAAAGCGTCATTTTATTCTTTATGGACAACTTCTCTGGCTATAACCAGATCACTATTTTACTTTCTGATCAACACAAAATAGCCTTCATCTTCCTGTGGGGAAATTTCACCTATTGAAAATTACCTTTTGGCCTTAAAAACGCTAGAGCCATGTTTCAACAGGCCATGTTGTATGCTTTCCATGACATCAAAAATATTGTTGAACCCTATCTCGATGACTTTCCAGCTCATTCAACTCGTCAACAATATCATATTGGTCATCTAAGGGAAATATTTCTTAAATTTAGGTATTACAACATACGTTTGAACCCCCATAAATGCAATTTTGTTGTTGAATCAGGGAGACTCCTCGGCTTCGTAGTGTCCAAATATTGGATTAGGGTGGATCCCTTAAAAGTCAAAGCTATTCTCGCTTTACCTCCTCCCAAAAATCTTACCCAACTTCAAAGTTTGCAAGGGAAGGAAAAATTTCTTCGTCGTTTTATATGCAATTATGTCGATATTACTAAAGGATTCATGAGATTGTTGTAGAAAGATACCCCTTTTATATAGGATGAAACTGTTCAATGCTCATTTGATGATCTCAATCATGCTTTAACAAATACACCGTTTCTACATCCCCCAACTATGAGAAAGATTACATCCTTTATTTGGCCGCCTCTTCTTCCACTATTTCCATGGTGTTAGTCCAAGATGATGATGACAACACCGAACATGTGATCTAATATTTATGTAAGATCCTTTCATGTCTTGAACTCCATTATTCACGTGCTGAAAAGTTGGCTTTGGTGGCAATCATTTATATTCAAAGGTTTCACCACTATATTTTGCTTCGCACTACCATGGTCATTGCTGACTCGAATCCCATGTATCACATCTTGACTTGTCAAATACTTGGGGGAAAATATTCCAAATGGATCGTCATTCTCCAAGAATTAGATCTCGAGTTTTCCAAATCCAAAGCTAAGAAATTGTTGGTTTTTGCAGAATTGATTTGCGATCTTCCCCATACTAATGAGAATACTAAGCTTAGTGATTCCCTTCCTGATGAGTCATTGTTCCTCATTAGTACGTCCGATCCGTGGTATGGAGACATTCTTCTATATCTCCAAACCCAACGATTTCATCCAGGAATTTCATATGACGAACAACACCGCATTAGACACCATTCAAAGTACTACCTTATCATTGGCGACACTTTGTATCGATATTGGTATACTACATTACTTAACCCATGAAGAGGTTGAGCGAGTTTTAAATGATTGTCACCTTGGACCTTGTGTTGGTCATCTTTCTGGGATGGCTACATCCCAAAAAATCATACGTGTTGGTTATTTTTGGCTTTCCATATTCAAAGAATGCATTGAGGCCGTTAAAAAATTCCTACCCTGTCAGATATTTTAGAAAAAATCACGTATGCACCCAGCTCCACTCCATCCAATTATCTCCATCATCCCCTTTGCAAAATGGGGTATTGATTTCATGCAATGTAAGCCTACCTTAGCCGGGGGCACTGTTATATTATAATCATAGTCGATTATTTCACTAAATGGGCTGAGGCTATGCCTACATTTCTTAACGATGGTCGAACTGCAATATTTTTCATGTTCAATCACATCATCGCTCGCTTCAGAGTCCCATAAGATATTGTAACTGATCATGGATCCCATTTCCAAAACCATATGATAGTTGAATTGCGCACCAAGTTGGGTTTTAGTCATGAAAATTCATCCCCTTACTATCCTCGAGAAAATGGACAAGTTGAAGCCATCAACAAAGTCCTGAATACCATGCTTCAACGCATGGTGGGGATGAACAAAACCTCTTGGAATTTAGATCTCTTCTCCACACTCTAGGCTTATTGGACTTTTGTTAAAACCACCACTGGATTAACACCCTTCCAATTGGTATATGGGTTGGAAGTAGTGTTTCCAATTGAATGCGAGATTCCATCCCTGAAATTAACCATAGAACTCCTACCCCATACTTATGTTGAAGAAGAATTATTTTTATATCTAACAAAGTTGGATGAAACCTATCATGATGCTGGTCTCATCAAAGAGACATATGAAAAACACATTAAGACTCAATACGATAAGTTTGTTCAACCTCACGCTTTCACAGTAGGAGACTTGGTCTTGGTCTATGACCAAGATGGTGAAAAAATTGGTGCAAGTAAGTTAGAACCTATGTGGCATGGGACATACATCACGAACCGTGTGCTACAGAGAGGCACCTACGAGTTAGTGGATTACAATGGATTATCTCTCGGTGAGCCCCAAAATGGGATTTACCTTAAAAAGTATTTTTCATAGAATATCTCGCATGTGTGCTTTGTACTATATTGTACTATATGTTTTTGGTGTGGTATGTATTTGTTTTTGTGTGTGCGAGTTTTGTCCCATTATTTAAAGTTGCTTATACTTTTCTTTGTGCTTGAATGCGCAGATATCATCACCCTTTCCTATCTATTTTGGATTTGCAGACGACGCTAGTCAACAGTCCCAGAATATCACTTTTGCAGCTTGGGTCATCTACCACTCTAGAAAGTTAGTGAGTTTAGGAGGAATTTGCCTCGGATATGAAACCAATAACGTTGTAGAATATCATGTCATAATTATACTTTTAACCAAAGCTTCTTCTTTAGGCATATCTCAATTTATTATCAAACTTTATTCTCAACTCATGGTCCGTCAACTTAATCGTGAATACACTTTTTGTAATCCAGTTTTGCTACGTCTCCATCTAAGGGTTTGTTGTCTTGAAAGATCTTTTGAATTTTTAAAATATAGACATATATCAAGAGAAATTAATACGACTACAAACTCGTTAACAAATTATATGTTGGATTGGTACATTACACATAGATAAGCATTAAGAACATAAAACATGTAAATAAAAACACCACATCATTTGGAAAACATAAGTAGCCATGTAAAAACTCATATATATATATGTGCGTGTGTGTGTGTGTGTGTGTGTGTCTTTATATAAAGTAGGAAAGCTGTGTCAAAATAAATTATCCAAAAGGTACACAGCAGGGAAAAAATGTGGGCCATTACGCCCATGACATCATCATAAAAGACTATCGTGTCAGGAGACTCTACTCGTCTTCCTGCACTACATTGTGCTCAACATAGCAAACAATTGCTCTGGCCACTCATCGCAACAGATGACTAAGGCCCTTCAGCACCTTGACTATGTGCCTATGAATATGCAATGGCACATCCTATATCCTCATGGAAGGAACACCCATGTTCAATCCACAAAGGTTTCTCTCCACCTC
This sequence comes from Picea abies, assembly GCA_900067695.1. NCBI lineage: Eukaryota > Viridiplantae > Streptophyta > Pinopsida > Pinales > Pinaceae > Picea > Picea abies. Next base: position 7,699 of record CBVK0102263180.1, on the reverse strand, counting down.
ATAGAGTCCTCCTACTTCAACACCAACCTCTACTGCTGCCTGAACATCACCACGACGTCCTAGTGTTGGAATCCTCGTCGAATGTGATAGGCCTCTTTCTTCATGATAAAAAAAAATGTTTTAGATCCCTCATTGTACAACAAAAAAAATATATATACATATAAAACCAAAAAAAAACTGTTGCAAGGTCATGGTATTTCATTTTTGTACTTGATGCGTCCCACTACGCCTCTTCAGGGAGAACTTATTCTGAGTTGCCCCTAAATTCAACTCTGAGATAATGGAAATCCTTTGTAACCACAAAATTCCTTCTCCACCATGCGAGGAAGTCAACAGTAAAACGAAAGGCTGAGGGCTCATTCCCCAACCAAAGTGAGAGGCTCGTCCACCTCTCCATCTGGGTCTTGGATTTGGGGCGTGCTATCAATGCAACCTTTGGCTACATCTGTGGTACTTGCTCTAGAAAGAATGAAACCAAGAAATATCTACATCCAAATTTCTTATGTCTGCATGTTCTACACTTAGATATTTTCTCTTTGATGTTTCTCAAGAACCCTGCACTCCAGTTAAAAATCCTAGGCTCCAAGCACTGAATATCATTTGATATATGAGATTTGGAAGCAAGATGGGAACTGGTGATTCCCGCCAGTTTAGTGATAGAAAATAGAATGTATCATAGAGATAGTTCCATCATGTCTTTGCTGATGATTCTCCCCCCTAATAAGCTTGATCTCGACACACAATACTGGGAAAAATATGCATCTCTTGGCAGTGGAGTAGACTAGTGTCCAGGAAAAATGATGGGTGCTCCCCTCTTCGAGAGCCCCTTCAGTAAATACACATATTCAATGTCGATCTCAAGCATATGAGATCCTATCCATAACTCTTTCTCATCATTGTCCCATAACCCAATCAGATACTTGAGCAAAAAGACTTATTTTCTCATGTTTTGTAGCTTGAAGTACTTCAACAAACTGTAGTTTTGTAGAGATTCCCTCGCTTGAGGGTATTGTAAGGTGGACATATTGTCGAATTCATGTTCTCTTTCTTTCCATTCAATCATAATGGCCAATGCAAACCCGTAAATCCACAAAAAATCACATTAGCCAAGTTTCAAAAAGAGAAATTGTTTTTTCACAACTTAAAAACTAAAAAAAAATTCAATTTTTGCACCCAACACTCCCTGGAAAGAAAAAACAGAGCACTAGCTCTCCCCTAGAAGGCCTACCAAGGCATTGAAAATTTTAACAACTCCCCCCTCGATTGCTTAAGGGAGCGTTGATCATGTTCGATGCTCTAGGGATTTCTAGAGAGCCCAAACTCATGAAATAAAGACTGAAATTGAACAAAAAAAACATGCAAATGGATGAAAGGATCATACTACCAACCTGGTCCTGACAAAACTATGAATGGTCACCTGTAGCTCCTACAATCAACGCCAAAAATATCACTCCCAAAGAGGAAAAACTCAAGAAGAAAGGGAAATATGTAAAATGAAAGGTGAAAAAGACTTGTGTTTTCCCCAATTGAATTTTTATTATTTCCAAATAGAGTCATTTAGACCCCTTTTTCACATTAATAATATTTATTTTTGAGTTTTTTCCCAAATTATTTTCATTTTTTAAGAAACTGCTGACATTTTTTTCCCAGAATGACTTGATTACGCAAGAAAATACAGAGAAGATAATTTTTTATGACCTTATGAATCTATTAAGAAAACTTCGTCGTACTTCGATCTCATTAAAATATGAAGTCATTTGTTGGGTGGTAGATTACTCCTTTTTTGGTCCCAATAGACTAATGACAAAAAATGAACGCTCTAGTCAATATTGTCTAAAAGAGTTCTCCATCGTATTATTTTATACTTTTTTGGACTTCAGAGACTAAAATTACAAAAAAGGACAACCTTGGAGTTTTATTTAAGTTATTTTCAAACTCCCTAAACATGAAAAACAACTGAGTTTTCCTTCTCTGGACTCACAAAATTACAAATTGAAGGGACCATATGGGGATGAACCCTTACTTCTTTCAGTTCATTAAATAAAGGAAGAGTAACTTATTAAAGGTGAGTTATATCGAGCATGTGTTACCCTCCTCGATCTCTTTAAATGAAGAGGAGGTACTCATTTATCTGGATGGGGGAAAAATTGAAGTAAGTGGGTCGAGTTTCTTGAGATATTTTAAGGAAGCTCTTATGGTCACCCTTGAACACGACACTTGTTTTCACCTCACCATACACTTGGATGATCCATTAGCCTCTACACTAAACCAATCCTATGAGTCTTTCTACTCCTTTGGCCCATACAAAGAATTCCCTAGCACTTGTTGCATTATGTTTTGGTCCACTCTAAGTCTATGCTGCCAAGTCTTATGTCGTGCCTTAGTGTTGAAAGGAAGTCTTTACCTCAAAATTCAACCATCTACAATATTACCAGTTCCCATACCCATTTCAGTCCATTTTGATCTATTATATCTTATCACTTTCCTGTGATGAGTTTCGTGTCGATTAATGAGGGATACATCAATGCCCTCCTTCGACAAGTCTTTTCTTTTCGATTTCAACAAATTATCTAGGAAATAGACATAGGAACAACTTAGTACCTTGGTAACTGCATGCGTTAATGGGAGGCCTCCTTGCATTCGATAGTGGGTATGCATTAATGACCCTGATCGATTGATTCCACGAGTGTTTGACTTCAAGTCATTATTCACAGTCGTTGGATTGTACTTTAAAGTACCTTGAGAGTCATCGACATCAATGGTGATTTCTCTTGCACTTGTTAATGATATACCTCAATGACCGGTAATCAAGTGGTTTCTTTCATGTTGGACATCAAATCATCTATTCACATGGACAAAATCGTATTATTATAGGATCATGACGAAGACCCTGGGTTGAGTATTCATTTGCATATACACTTTACCCAAGTTTCAATGGATATTATTCGACTGATATACATATTTTAACATATATCCACTTTGTATTGGTTAGTGGATATGTTCTTATCACATCGTATCTCCACTGTGTATTCTTTCGTGGCTACAATCAAGTTAAGTCATAGAGGGATGGATCCACATTGTATCTTTGGTGTCCATCTCCTTAGTCAATATCATCATGGATCCGTAGTGTATTTATTGGCGGCCATTCTTTGAGTCATTTGCATTCTGAGCATATGTATGCATGCCTCGGGGATGGAACACATATTAACATTATTTTATGGTTGTCTGCAGCTTCTACCAGGTTCTCCAACTCCATACCCTTTCTTCAAAGATTCTAAAAAGTGTTTCGGACATCAACATTCCTCTTCTAACTTCACACTATGGGGGGAAATCTGTTACACATCAAAATTCCTCACTTCGGTAGTGTCGCAAGTGTCTCACTTTTGTTGTCGCAAGTGTCGTAAATGTCACAAGTATCACACTTTTATTTTCGAAAGTGTCATAATTGTTTCATTCACTTTTTCTAAGTGTCACATCTTGAACGACACGATGAAAACACTTGCTACAACCCATGAAACATGTTAGAAGAAGAATCCATGTCATACGACATTAAAAACAAGTATATTTACTAGGGAATTACTCATCTTGGTGAATTTTTGGAAGATCAATGCTCCCCTACTCATACATAGGGAGCACTACTGATCCTTGTCCATCTCAGAGGGAGCTTTGTAGCGCTATGTTTTCCACTTTAAGGGAGCATTGAGTTGGTTGAGGTAATCTTGGAGGAAATCCCACTTTCCTCTAAAGACAACTATGGATGGATTGGATTAGTTTGGCTTGAATATGACTCCAGGGATACATCTAAGGAAGATATCACAAATATTGGAGCTATATCCTCAACTAATTCCAAATAAAATCAAGGTAGTTGAGCCTCTCAAAGCCTATAAATGGAGGCATTTCCATGGTGAAAAGGAGGAGAAATCAACAAAGCATTGTTATTTTGATTGTGAATCTTTCGAGCAAGGGTTGGATGAGGATGACTTGGAGAGGCTTCTACAACATCATCTGAATATTGTAAGTTTCCCTTTTAAGTTCTCATTAATATACTTGGCCTATTTTCTTCAAGTATGTGTTTACATGTGCTTGTCTATGTTTGTCTTAATATTCATAGATTGATTGATTTGATCTAATCCATTAGAGTAGGATATAGTTGTTTGTTTCTTGATTTCCATTACAGGTACTATTCAGAGCTTGTGGATTGGAGAATCTTGGAAAAACATCGTAAATGAGGTACATCATACTTCTCCTCATTCTCTCTTTTTCATTGGATAAAATGAATTTATAGGAATGGTAGTGTCCAAATGTAATTTTCTGTCTTGGTAGAGGGGTATGTAATCCAAGGGAAAGTTCACCTGTCTGTAGGGAATATTTCTGTAACATATGGGCATCACTAATCTTGTAAGGAACTCCAATACTTCCCTACCCAAATCCCATATGTCCATCCCTAACTCCTAGACCCCTCCCCCCTGGTTACCTCTAACTGAAATTTGATGGTGCCTCAAAAGGTAATCCAGGCTCCACTGCCATCATAGGAGCCATCCGCGGTGAGCAGGCTAATATACTATGGATATTTTCAAATTTTATAGTCCTAGACACTAATAATGTTGCAAAAATACAAGATCTGGAGCAAGGCCTCTTTATAACATTCAAGGAAATATTTCACAAACTTATTATGGAGGGGGAATCTCACATTAAATTCACATGCTCAGAAAACTCCAAAACGTCTCTCCCATAGCCAAAATATCCAAAATTTGGTGCTTAGAAAATATTCTCAAGCACATCCAACACTTAATATCCCATCTTGAAATCATCATTCTAACTCACATCAAAGTAACAACCAATAAAGTGGTCGATCGACTTGCTAATGCAAGAGATCTCTAGGAATTCCATCAATCAGTTTGTAAATGAGTTCCCCTATCCACCACCCATATTTTGATGGATTGAAAAACTTTGGCCTAGTCCGATCTCTCTCAAGAGACTATAGAACAACCAGATCAGGTGGTAGGGAGGTACACCATGACACAAAGTGCCTCCCATCAGCCACCCCCACGTAGTATCCTCATGACCCTCCATGAAGAACCTTGATATATCACCCCATCCCCTCACCTAAATGCATATCCTTCACTCATTCCCCCCACTGTATGATTGTCCTCACTTGTTCTAAACATTACTTCTCCAATCTACGCCGTGAATATCCAACACCCTCTGCATTTACTGATATTAATGGTTTCATGCAACACCATTACTCCCCTGTCACTTCTCCTCTAGATGTTTTACCTCCTAATGTTGCATTATAAACTCCCTTTCTATTGGGCTTTGAGCTTTGCCTGTCTTTGGTCCCACTTCACTCTCATTGTGTCATCCGCCACTCGACCTACCTATGCACTTGATTTGGCACCCTGGCATCCCCTTTCTCATCATGAAACTATTGTTTGTAAACTCAGTTTTTTAATGTCACATGGTGGCCAATGCTAGTGTGACTGCAACCATAGGGGTGGTGTGTTGAACCTTTAGACATGGGTTGCTGTTTCTCAAGCAACTGAGATATATGAGGTTCATACTCCGCCAGAGGTCTAGGATGAGTTGGACCTGGCAGAAGCTAATGCTTGTGTTCTTTGGAACTTTATTGATAATGAGGCAGTGGATGCAAACATTGAATTTTGGCTCCCAGACCAAGGAATTTATCGAGCCCATGCCAATTTATACTCCAAGATTATTGATATTTACTGGATTATCAAGACCCTTATGGGAAAAGTTCTTATGTATATAAATGAATCCCACCAAGAGATTTTCCTTCAGCTTGACTAAGTGCAACAATAGTTGTAGAGCATGGAAAGGAAGTTGGACAAGTAGGCCAACTAGAATGTCGACATTTCTGGAACAAGCTAGGAGCACCCCTGAGCAATGTATCCTTTTCCATAGGCTTCCTTTGGTCTGCCTCTCTGATTTTATATGATTTTCCATATCTTTTTGTGTTTTTACAGTCATGGAGGATGGGAGGTCTTAGCCCCATCTCTGAATAGCTTTCATGATGATCATAGATTTGATTATAGATATAAGTCTAATAGTTTTATAGACAGTCTAGTATGCAAAAAATAATATCTATTTTTTTTATGCTCTCAAAATGCCAAGGACAACATAAACTTCTCTTTTGTGGATGGTTCGGTTTCGAAGAAACAAACCAGTCACAATTTTTGTATAATTTTCTCAATTTTCAATAATAGAAGGCTTCATGAATGGATAGATTACAACAAAAAAAATGTCCGATTGCATAATCTCTCACATACTAAAGCTATGTATTTTCACCTCGATGTTATTTTACAATTTTTTATTCTAAACATATATATTAAAATTAACTAATACCAAAATCCGTGATATGCTCTTTATGCTCAAATTTCTCTCAAGGAACAAAGAAAAAGTATATGTAATTAGAATGGACACATTGATATACATGAGTAGAGGATATAGCAAGAAAAACCTAATATCACAAATATAGTTCCAACATTGAAGTCTCAATTACACATCTCCACTGGCAATGTGTTCTTTTTATGTAACAATTGGAATTTCTCACTATGTGGCATATCTCTACATAGGGATTTCATTCCACATTAATACTTCTCTTCTAAATTGTGTGTTTGTGTGTGTGTGTGTGTGTGTGTGTGTGTGTGTGTGTTAGTGTGTGTGTGTGTGTGTGTGTGTGTGTGTGTGTGTTATCATTGTATTTAGTTGTGTTGTGAATAATCCTACATACATAACAATCATGAGACAAAGATGGTTCTTGCCTTATTCAACTCATCGATTGGGATGTAGTTTAGTAATACACAAATGAGAGTTTACCACCACTAATAGAGGTTCAATTATCAGTTCAATATATATATGGACTATACTTAAGAATCCACAAAGCGACGTGTCCTTGAGGTTGCAATTGTACTCCAACAAAAAAATGTACTCTCTTTCTCTCTTGTTGCCAATACTATTTTTTTTTTATCAATTTGAATATTTACTTTAAAATGCAAGTTCTCATATTGATACAATAAAATCCTCATTCCCTCTAACAATAACATCATTAATAATTCCAATACCATACTTTATGAATAATTTTTAACTTATAAATATTATCTATACATCATATCTTGTTCATAATATATCTTATATTGAAATTTCATTTTACATTAATATTTAACACGTTTTCCTTCTCCACACCACTACTATCATTGTAGAAAACATTTCACTTTCCTTATCACAAACCTAAGGAGAAATGAGCCTTAAACACCTCCTTGTGAGTTTGTAGACTTGTCCCCTTACTACTTCCCATCTATGTGAGACATAAATAACCTTTGCTAAAATATTATAAAATGTTTGTCACCCCTAGAAACAACCATTAACCTAAGATCCCCTTAACTTACCATTAAAATATTCACTTTCTAAATCGGTCTCCTCTCCCCTTTCTCCAAAATTCCTTCTTTAACTTTCAATCCATTGTTGATTAAGGTTGGTTGTCATTGATGTGAACCCTTGAAGAAAGTTTGGTAGCGAATTCCGGTAGCACAAAGGTTTGGGTAATTGACCCAAGTCTATTTCATGTATAATGGTATGAGTTTTAATATATTTGAAGGTAATAATATTCTATATGGATATTACATTTCATTCCATTTCCAGTGGTATGTGGAACGTCACATAACTCCTCACAGTTAGAGAG
>CBVK0102263174.1:0-12337 GCA_900067695.1 Picea abies | reverse complement strand
TTAAATTACTCACTACTATTACAGTATTGTCTTGGAAGCGTATTTTTACTCAATTACAAGATATTGACAATTAATATAGCAAGTAAGGCATTAACATGCCATTAACATAACAATCAATAACACAATTAACAAGGTTATCTATATTAAGGCAATTGCGAAAGTGACTCATCATTAACTCATTAAATTACTCAGTACTACTACAGTATTGCATTGGAAGTGTACTTTTAATCAATTACAACTTTAAAATTTATAATTCAACATTGTCTATCAACATTAATCAATATCATTATGAGGGTCATCTAATTCAACGAGTCTTAAATAAATCAATAAATATAATTAAATGAACCTTTTAACATCAACTTCATTTTCATATCTAAACTAACCATTCTAAATTGATAAATAATGCAACTCTAAAATCACCATTCAACATTATCTTTAATCGATAACAATATGTTAGTCATCTAATTCAACGAGTCTTAAATAAATCAATAAATATAACTAAATGAACCATTTAACATCAACATCATTTTCATATCTAAACTATCCATTCTAAATTGATAAATAATTACAACTCTTACCTTTACCCTTCTGCATTATCCATCGGCCTTAATCAATATCAAGGTAAGGCACAGTGCACATAAAACCCTAACAATAACAGTTCCTAACACGCGGTCTAACATGCTATCAATCAGTTGTTGTCGCATTAGATCAGTCGTTGTACCTCTTGTCATCATACGCTACCAGGGTGTTGGTCGCATGACATTTATTGAAATCGCCAAGGGTAGTGGGGTAGTGATGGCTAAACTCTGTTCTTAAAATAATGTAAAAGTGCTGACGGTGAAAGCTCATGACCCAACGTAAAAAAAACTGTCACAAAAATAAAATTTTGTGTCTCTATCCAAGCTATCAAGCCATCAATTACGGTCCAGTTCTAGGGTAGGTAAATGTTTTAAGGCACTGCTAGAATTCAACGGGAGGGGGTTTCGTTGCCAGCCCAGTCGTAAACGCCTCTATCACCAGGTCGCCACACATTCAAGACAGTTGCTAGGCAAGAAATACGGGAAGGGGCAGAAATGACCAAACTATAAAAGGATCCTAGCTGTTATTAACAACATTCACGAATGTAAACGACCATCCAGAATGAACAGAATGGCACCATACGTGTAACAGAAAGACTCCCATTGTGCCCAGCTGGATTTTAGTGCACCTGGAGTTTAATCAACATTTTAATAATAACCAGAACAGGTTAAAAGACCAAGAAAAGGAAGGCGTGAACCCGGGGTTTACAACATGGTCACTGTGGTTAAAAGTTATATAAACAAACTATCGCTGAGTAAACGGAGAAAGGTGAAATCGCAGTTGGAAGGATAACTGGTCATTCAAGAAAAATTTCGGTCACCCCACACGACATAGCGTGGTCAATGAAGCAGCGACCAAGTCGTGCTTTAACAATAGTCAGGGTCAGCATCTCTGTCATAATAAATTAAAGAAAAAGGATTCGTGGGCAATCAGCAGCCACTCAGAATGTAAAGGTAAAATCACAGACGGAAGTTCCTAACTAAATCACCATCCACAAATAAATAGAGAACAGATCACGCCATCCACAGGAATACTGTAATGATAAAAACGCAGAGTGAAAGCCAACCCAACACAAAAAGGAATGAGATGTTAAAACAGAGTTGTATGGAGGGATGAAGGGCAGATTCTCTTGCCATTAACAAAAGGTGAGCACACAGGCCGTAATCACCCTTACTCGATGATTTCTCAGGGTCAAATCTCCGTCAGAGATGAAGGCGTCGAGTTTAACTGCCATTACCCAAGAGAAAGAAGAAATGAAATTTGCCAAAAATCAAATTTCAGTAACAGATTTTCCCAAGCAAAAAATTCGGAAACAATTTCGCAGTAACTAATTACATAACGAAAATGCCAGGGAAGAGTTTTCTTTAGTAACAAATTTACAAAAAGGAGTGCCAGAAACAAGTTTTTCAGCGTGACGTTACACAGTGAGTTTCGCCGTTCAGGGGATGGAGATGCAATGATAAATACACAGAAATTTCGCAGGAGAAATGAGGAAGGTGCAAGGCTAGAGTGTACTCAAAAATTTACACAGTAAAATTTTTTTACAGCAAAGATAAATACACAAAAATTTTGCCGGAGTAAGTAAATAAAGAAAAACCATTCAATTCAACGAGATCCAACATAGATTGAAGTTACATATTCTTTCATCTGGATTACCCAATACACATGCAGATCTGAATCATAAATCCTAATGCATTCTACTCTATAAAATAAAAGAGCGTACCGTTGTCTAATCACCCGCTTCGAATGACGTCCCACGCTCCATGCCACTCCCCCTTGCCGACCGTCGAGACCTCACCGGTACCTTCTAGCCAATGCTAGGGGTACTCTTCTTCCCCCTTAGCCCCCCTAGCCGCAAAGGGGCCACACACTATCCAGAGGGTACGTCTAGCTCCCAGCTCGCCCCGCAAGGCCGAGCTACCACTCCTCTCCGAGCTGAAAAATCCCAACTCTCACAAGTAAATCAATCAAGTCACTATTCCTGCGGCGTAACATTACGCCAACAGTCGATCCCCTTCTTCCTTCTCCTCCCTCTCTTTTATAGAGTTTTTGAACTTCCCTTCTTTCCTTAAATCTCATTTAATCAAAGTTTTTATAAAAATTTCTAAAAATTCTCCTTCGTACAAGTGTCATCCATCCCCCACGTTTCTCCATTAATTACTTTCTTTAATTAATTAATTGTCTTATTTCCCTCACCCACCTAGAGATACTCCTAAAATTACTCCTAGGTGTTCCTAGATTCCCTTACATGTTTTAAAGGCTTTCCCTAAAATGAAATTGCTAAATCAGTTCAAAATTAGAAGGTTCTTAAATGCAAATTCTTTATTAACTTGGTTTCCCGCTTTTTACCATGAGTTCCCCTCTTTCCCTCTTTAGGTTACCTCATTTCCCTAATTTCCTCATTTTTATATTTCCCTTATTCCCCTTTCATTAGAGCTAAAAATGACAGTTGTGCATTTAACCTCTTTTTCCTTTTATGATTAATGTAGTATCTTCCCTTTTTTTTAAACTATCAAAAGTTAAAATAACTAAGTTTCTTCTTTACATTTTATATCCATAGATTTTATTTAATTTCTTACTCTCTTCATTTTACCCCAAATATTTATGAAGACCAAAATTATTACTTAAGTGGTTTTTATTTTAAATTTTATTATTTTATTTTTATATGGATATTTTCTTAAGGGTAGACAAAATTTATCCCTAGCGAAGTTTTAGACTTAGAACTTAGATTCTGAACTGGGTGACATTTAATTAGGGAAGTTGTTTTAAAATTTCTTAATGTGTTGTTTGTCTTAGCGCCATCTAGGTTCATCCCTCTATCATGATCAACGTGACGTGCCCTTCAGGATGCACTAGGTGCTCTAAGGGTGCCACTTGCCTCATTTATTTCTTTGCGCGATGTGCCCTTCAGGATGCACTACGTGCTCCATGGGTGCCACTCGCCTCTTGACTGATTGATAGACATGAATAACCCTTGGAGTCAACACTCCGCTAGGTGAACTTGTGGGAGACTAAGGGAGCAGGGTTGTTGTCCACACCTCTCCCTCAACATCTCTGGTAGTCGTGTGTGACCCCTTTAATCCATATGTGAGTCTTTTCGGCAAATTATTGTCAGCATGCATCATCAACAAATCATGTCAGAACATATTCACATCATATCATCTAATCAGATGCACTAATATCAAAGTAAAACAATCAAACTCCAATGGTACACTCTTTGACTCGATCCGGAGTCCAAGGGGTTCCATTGATGCCTCTGCATCCTCAAGGTCCAAAACCCTACACACTCAGTAAAACCGAGTCAATAGCACCTGTTTAAGTCAAAGCAGTAGTACAACATGTCATCATCCCATAATGCCTCATAGTCAAAATCAAAATTTTTAATAACATAATAATCCGGATCACTTGCGAGCAAGTGTCCTCAAAGAATAAGTTGTCTGAGTGCGTGAGAGCAGGATGTTACATACACCCCCTCTTGGTCTAAACTTCATCCTGAAGTTTCACAGTATATACGCTGAAATAAAGTGTATCATAGTATCATATGTCTATCTATCAAACAAAAATGGAAATTGTTGCCACATATCATATGCGTCCTCCCAGATCGCTGAGTGTGGACTATAATTGTCCCATTGGACCTTGACCTGATCTACCATTCAACATCGTAAATGTCAAACGCGATAATCTAAGTTGCAGACTGAATCAGTCATGAGTGCTCCCTCATCCGATACCTGCAAGGAACTCATGTCAATAACAATGTCTCAAAACAGATACATGAAAAACATCGTGCATATGCCTCAAAGAATCAGGAAAGGCTAGTTGATAGGCCATGGGCCCCTTTTTCTCCACAATCTCGAAGGGTCCCACGAACCTAGGAGAGAGTTTAGCTCCCTTCCCAAACTTGATTGAACTCTTATGTGGTTTATCCCACAAGAAGACTCAATCACCAACCTCGTAACTACAGTTGACTCGGTGCACATCGGCATAACTCTTCTGTCGATCCTGCACTTCTTTAATTCCTTGTCTTATGGTTTGCATTTGTTCTTCCATTTCTTGGATCACTTCTAGTCCCACCAGGACCCTATCCTCAAGTTGATCCCAACTCAAGGGCATCTGACATGGTTGCCCGTAAAGAAACTCAAAAGGTGCCATCTTAATGGTGCTCTGGTAACTGTTGTTTTAAGTGAACTCCACTAGTGGCAAGAATTCTTCCCAACATTTTTGTTGGTCCATCACGTACATGCGCAACATGTCCTCCAAGGTTTGGTTCATTCGTTTAGTCTGTCCGTCAGTATCTGGGTGATACGCAGTACTAACGTTAAGTTGGGTTCCCAAGGCCTCTTGGAAACTCATCCAAAATCGTCTAGTAAACACCGATCCTCGATCGGATATAATCCTCTTAGGCATGCCATGCAGCCTCACAATCTCACTGATGAAAACTCTATCTATGTTAGGTGCCTGATACGTCGTACGCACAGGAATAAAGTGAGCACTCTTCGTCAGAGTGTCTACTACTACGAAAATCGAGTCATGCCTCCTTTCCATCAGTGGAAATCCAACAATAAAATCCATCGAAATAACCTCCCATTTTGATTCTGGAATAGCGTGTGGTTGTAGTAATCCTACTAGGTGTCTATGTTCAACCTTTACCTACTGACATTCTAGACATCTAGCCACATAGTTGACTATGTCTACCTTCATTCCCTTCCATAAGGATAAGGGTTTAAGGTCTGCCCTAATCTTCGTGACTCTTGGATAAGCCATGTATACTTCTCTATGAGCCTCGCTTAGGATCAAGTTCCTCAACTCATCGTTTGGTGGTACGTAAATCTGACCTTTAAAACTCAATAAACCATCGCCATCAAATGAAAATCCATCAAATCGTGGTACCATCATTGTGTTTTGTCCGATAAAACCCTCAACCTCCTTGTATCAGTCATCGTTACACTGTAAAGTTAGAATCTTTTCACGTAGATTTGTCTGAAGAGGCAACACTGAAAAGATGTGTGGCCTCCAACTCAAAGCATCTTCCACTCGGTTCATTGTTCCCTTTATGTAAGTAATATCAAAGTCATACTCGCTAAGCAGTTCCGACCAATGTCACCATCGTGCGTTTAAGTCACTTTGCGTAAAAATGTGTTGTAGTCCACAATGGTCAGTCTTTAGTTCAAATTTTCATCCAACAAGGTAGTGTCTCCACACCTTCATGGTATATACCATGGCTAATAAATGCAAATCGTGCGTCGCGTAGTTCTCCTCATGCCTTCTCAATTTCCTCGAAATGTAAGCAATCATTCGTCCATCTTGCATCAAGACTCCGCCTAAGCGTTCCTTGGATGCATCTGTGCATACCAAGAAGTATGCATCCATGTCAGGGACCTTTAGTATCGGCATTGTTGTCAACAACTCCTTAATCCTCTGAAATGCTTCAGCGCATTTCTCGGTCCAAACAAACTTCTTGTTTTTCTTCTGCAATTCCGTGATTGGATTTGCTATCTTCGAAAACCCCTCGACGAACTGTCGATAGTATCCTGCCAAACCCATGAAGCTACAGACTTTTGGGACATTTGTCGATGCATGCCATTCCATAATAGCCTTGACCTTTGTCGGATCCACGATGATGCCTTTGCCGGAGATGACATGCCCTAATTAGTTAATCTTCGATTGGTAAAAAGAGCATTTGGGCAACTTCCCATACAATTTGTGCTCTCACAAACACTGTAGTACCAAGAGCAAGTGCTCGTCATGATCCTCCATCATCCGAGATTAAATCAAAATATCATTAATGAATACTTGGATGAACTTGTCCAAGTACTCGTGGAACACCCCATTCATTAAACTCATAAATACCCTTGGGGCATTTGTCAGTCCAAACGGTAAAACAGTAAACTCGTAATGTCCAAACCTCATCTTAAAGGCGGTCTTAGGGACGTCATCCTCCTTGATCTGTAACTGGTGATACCCTGATCGCAAATCATTCTTGGAGAACACTGTCGCCCCCTTCATTTGATCAAACAAATCATCAATCCTCGGCAATGGATATTGATTCTTGATCGTAGCCTTATTCAGCTGATGGTAGTCAATGCAAAGTCTCCACGATTTGTCCTTCTTCCGTATGAAAATAAAAAGTACACCCCACGGTGACACGCTAGGACGCATCAGTCCCAGGTCGAACAACCTTTCAATTGCATTTTTAACTCTTGTAACTACGGGATCAAAATCCAATAAGACGTTCTTTCTATCGGTTCAGTCCAGGGTTTTAGGTCTATGGTAAACTCCAATTCCCTCTCTGGCAACATCCCAGGTAACTTCTCTAGAAACATGTCTGCAAACTCTCTCACCACTGGAAGGTGTTCTAGACCTTCCACTACTCCCTTCTCGTTTAGCGTAAGGATCGCATAAAGCTTACACCCCTTGCGCATGCTCTTCTGAATTTGCAAGGAAGAGATGAACCTCAGGAAAACTCCCTGGTTCTGTCCTACAATCACATGTCTCTTTCCCTCGTCATTGACTAAGCTCAACCATTTTGTCTTACAATTGAGTATCGCCTCATGCGATTCCAACCAATCCATAACAATCACGACATCATAAGATCCTAGGATCGTGACGTATAGGTTGACCCTTGTGAAAAACTCTCCCAGGTTAAGGGCACAACCCGTAACCTTTCCTCCAACCTTCTGTTTGGCTCCAAAAGCCATCTCTACGAAGCTAAACTCGTCCTGTTCGACTTCCTTTACCTTAATCCTTTTTAGCGCTGCACCAGAAATAAAACTCTCGATAGCACCGGGATCTATCAAAATACTAAGGGTCTGGTCAATGACGGTACATGTCGTCTCGAGCACAGTCGACTGGTGCTCTGCCTGGTGGTTATTCATCACTGCATGAATCTGATGGGCTTTGCCCATATCTCCCACGGTAGTGGGTCTGGCTTATTCAGATGCTCTGGTCCTCTCCACAGGGAAGTCACGTTGGTAGTGTGGCTCCCCACACATCCAACACCCCTTCTTGGTCCCAATAGTCCTGGTACCTGAAGTAGAAGATGAAGGCCCACTGGCCTAGAACCTTGGTCGGTTATGCTGAATCGGCCTAAACTGCTACTGCTGCGAGCAGTGCTGCTACTGATGTTGTGGTCCCCGATAGGGTGTCCGCTGCTAAGGCATCAGTCGTCGGGGTGTAGTGAAAGTGGATCCCCTCTGGAAGCCACAATATCCCAACATATGTCTCGCTGGTGTTTAGTGCTGTTGTCTTCCAGATGGAACCTGCCTTGTTCGTCTCGCTGGAGTCTTGGTCTGACCCCCACTGATAAGCTCCTCCTCTACTATGAGGGCCTTCTGGATGGCATCGTGCAAGGTTTGGGGCATCAAAATCCTAACATTTGCACGTAAACTGTCGTTAAGGATGAATGCGAACCGATTGACCTTAAGTTTCTCCATGTTAAGTTGCGAAGCATACTGGAGCAACTCCATAAAACAGGCCTCGTACTCAGGTACCGTATGACCTTCCTATCGTAAGGCATTGAGCTCATTGAGCTGACGCTCAATGAATTCCTCTGAAAGGTACCTCTATCGGAACCATTCCTCGAACAGTTCCCATGACACGTCTTCAACAGCCATGTTCAGTTGCGGTAGGAGCGTCTTCCACCATAGAAGAGCGCTCCCCTTTAGTTGAAAGACCGCCATGCGGACCTTCATGTTGGAGGTATAATCGTGAAGTGCAAAGCACATTGCCATGTTCTCCAACCATGCATCGGCGGCTGCGCCGTCCAGGGCACCAAAGAACTCGGGAAATTTTACCTTCTCGAGTTCATAGTGAATGCTACCAGTACCGGCCGGTGCGCACAACGGAACCTCAACGGGTGCCAGCGCCCTGGCCTCATCTATGTCCAAACGGCTGATCAGTGCCTCGGACATGCGCTGAAAAGATCTCATCATTCCAACTACATCGCCAATTGCTATATGCTCCTGTTTGAGAACCTCCTCGTCTCCTTGGGGGTTATACCCCTTAGGTGTGGATGCTATAGGAGGTTTTGCGCCTCCTCCCCTAGCACCCCGTCGTCTGCCTCCACGGTGTCCTCTAACCATGATTACCTGCACACACACAATCAACTCAATCAGCAATAGTATAATCAATCATATAAACGAAAGCCGTAACGATCCCAAGTCGCAGGTTGAACCCGCTCTAATACTACATGTAGCAACCCCTGTGCGTTACGACAATGGTCGAAGCATTTTTTTTTTTTGCTGCGTTAGGAATTTAAGACACAAAAAATAGAAACCTAGTCAACACATTAACCACATATGTTAACAAGAGATAATGTATTAATAATCAAATACAACACGTTGTCGAAACAACATTACTATGATCCACGACCCTCATATCGATGTATAGACACACTAGTTAACAACATCCCAACATCATTTCATTCTACAATTAATGATGACGCCTAACAATAAGCATATTAAACACTTAACACGTAACAGAAGGACAATCAATAGAGACACGAGGTCAACATAAGATATCGTAACAAATCAAGGATCATATAAATAATCACAAGAACCACATGATATACTACCCACCCAACCTACCCTGCAAGGTTAGGACCTCCAGGACACATAAGCAATGCTCAAGCCCAGGTTCCCATCGATTTTAACCATTCAAGGTCTTAGGGCGGGCGACTGCTCTGAGGAACAAGGAGGTGTCTACATTCTAACCGACACAAGCAAACCACGCCTGCTAAGCTAAAGACAATAAAATAACCATCAATAACGTGATTAACAAGGTTATCTACATTAAGGCAAATTGCAACAGTGAATCATGATTAACTCATTAAATTACTCACTACTATTACAGTATTGTCTTGGAAGCATACTTTTACTCAATTACAAGATATTGATAATTAATATAGCAAGTAAGGCATTAACATGACATTAACATATTGATCAATAACGCAATTAACAAGGTTATCTATATTAAGGCAATTGCGAAAGTGACTCATCAATAACGCATTAAATTACTCACTACTATTACAGTATTGCATTGGAAGTGTACTTTTAATCAATTACAACTTTAAAATTTATAATTCAACATTGTCTATAAACATTAATCAATATAATTGTGAGGGTCATCTAATTCAACGAGTCTTAAATAAATCAATAAATATAACTAAATGAACCATTTAACATTATCTTTAATTGATAACAATATGTTATTCATCTAATTCAACGAGTCTTAAATAAATCAATAAATATAACTAAATGAACCATTTAACATCAACATCATTTTCATATCTAAGCTATCCATTCTAAATTGATAAATAATTACAACTCTTACCTTTACCCTTCTGCATTATCCATCGGCCTTAGTCAATATCAAGGTAAGGCACAGTGCACATAAAACCCTAACAATAATAGTTCCTAACACATAGTACTAGTCTAACATGCTATCAATCAGTTGTTGTTGCATTAGATTAGTCGTTGTACCTCTTGTCATCAGACGCTACTAGGGTGTTAGTCACATGACATTAATTCAAATCGCCAAGGGTAGTGGGGTAGTGATGGGTAAACTTTGTTCTTAAAATAGTGTAAAAGTGCTGACGGTGAAAGCTCATGACCCAATGTAAAAACAACTGTCACAAAAATAAAATGGTGTCTCTGTCCAAGCTGTCAAGCCATCAATTACGTTCTAGTTCTAGGGTAGGTAAATGTTTTAAGTCCCTGTTAGAATTCAACGGGAGGGGGTTTCGCTACCAGCCCAGTTGTAAACGCCTCCATCACCAGGCCACCACGCATTCAAGGCAGTTGTTAGGCGAGAAATCCGAGAAGGGACAGAAACGAACAAACTGTAAAAGGATCCTAGTTGTTATTAACTACAGTCACGAATGTAAACGACCATATGGAATGAATATAATGGTGCCATACACGTAACAGAAGGACTGCCACTACGCCCAACTGGAGTTTAGTGCACCTAGAGTTTAATCAGCATTTTAATAATAACCAGAATGGCTTAAAAGACCAAGAAAAGGAAGGCGTGAACCCAGGGTGAACAACATGGTCGATGTGGTTAAAATTTATATAACAAACTATCACTGAGTAAACGGAGAAAGGTGAAATCACAGATGGAAGGATAGTCGGTCGTTCAAGAAAAATTTCAGTCACCCCAGATGGCATATTGTGGTCAATGAAGCAACAATCGAGTCGTACGTTAACAACAGTCGGGGCAATCGACAACCACTCATAATGTAAAGGTAAAATCGCAGATGGAAGTTCCTAACTAAATCTCCATCGACAAATAAATAGAGCACAGATCACGCCATCCAGAGGAATACTGTAATGATAAAAACACAGAGTGAAAGCCAACCCAACGCAAAAAGGAATGAGTTGGTAAAATGGAGTTGTATGGAGGGATGAAGGGCAGATTCACTTGCCATTAACAAAAGGTGAGCACACAGGCCGCAATCACCCTTAATCGATGATTGCTCAGAGTCAAATATTCATGAGAGATGAAGGTGTCGAGTTTAACTGCCATTACCCAAGAGCAAGCAGAAATGAAATTTGCCAAAAATCAAATTGCAGTAACAGATTTACCCAAGCAAAAATTTCATAAACAATTTCATAAACAATTTCATAGTAACTAATTACATAACGAAAATGCCAGAGAAGAGTTTTCTTTAGTAACAAATTTACAAAAAGAAGTGCCAGAAACAAGTTTTTCAGCGTGACGTTACACACTGAGTTTCATTGTTCAGGGGATGGAGATGCAATGATAAATACACAGAAATTTCGCCAGAGAAATTAGGAAGGTGCAACGCTAGAGTTTACTCAAAAATTTACACAGTATAATTTTTTTACAACAAAGATAAATACACAAAAATTTCGTCGGAGTAAGTAAATAAAGAAAAATCATTCAATTCAATGAGATCCAACATAGATTGAAGTTAAATATTCTTTCATCTGGATTACCCAATACACATGCAGATCTAAATCATAAATCCTAATGCATTCTACTCTACAAAATAAAAGAGCGTACCATTGCCTAATCGCCCGCTTCGAATGACATCCCGTGCTCTGTGCCACTCCCACTTTTCGACCGTCGAGACCTCACCGGTACCTCCCAGCCAATGCTAGGGGTACTCTGCTTCCCCTTTAGCCCCCTAAGCCACAAAGTGACCACACACTATCCAGAGGGTACGTCTAGCTCCCAGCTCTCCTCGCAAGGCCGAGATACCACTCCTCTCCGAGCTGGGAAATCCTAACTCCCACAAATAAATCAGTCAAGTCATTATTCCTACAGCGTAACGTTACGTTAGCAGTCGATCCCCTTCTTCCTTCTCCTCCCTCTCTTTTATAGAGTTTTCAAACTTCCCTTCTTTCCTTAAATCTCATTTAATTAAAGTTTTAATAAAAATTCCTAAAAATTCTCCTTCGTACAAATGTCATCCATCCCTCACATTTCTCCATTAATTATTTTATTTAATCAATTAATTGTCTTATTTCCCTCACCCACCTAGAGTTACTCCTAAAATCACTCCTAGGTGTCCGTAGATTTTCTTACATGTTTTAAAGACTTTCCCTAAAATGAAATTGTTAAATCAGTGCAAAATTAGAAAGTTCTTAAATGCAGATTCTTTACAATATTATTACTTATATCTCCGTTTTGGGCACACGATAGCTCATTGGAAAGGTATTGACAATGAAATTCATTTCATAGGATATTTGAGTGCCCTAGACTATCGTTGAGGTGCTCTATCATGAAAACATGTGAC
>CBVK0102263169.1:0-17240 GCA_900067695.1 Picea abies | reverse complement strand
CATGAGAAGAAACAACACACCTCCCTCTCAACGAGGGTGGACATTCGGCATCACACCAAGATTGTCTCTGGAGCACCTCGAGACTTTTTCACTCCTAGTCAAATCAGCATAACTAATAGGAGAAAGACTGTGCCTAGGCCGATCACCACTAGCCAAGTCAGCATGGCTAATCCTATCAGTGAATGTATCATTCTCCCTTGGTCAAATCAGCATGACCAATCTGGGAGAATGTCTGCGCAATGTTACTCATTTGTCCATCGCCTTGGACAAAGGTTTGGTGAGAATGTTCGCAATCTGTTCATCTATGGATGTGTACTGGAGCTTCACTGCTCCCTTCTGCATCATGTCTCGGATGAAGTCCTACAAGAAACTTTCGAAGCCACACTGCTTCACAGCTTGCAATATTGGTTGCTATATACTCTGTCTCTATTATATCGAGTGTCGCTAACATCTGCTTCTGCTCAACCATGAGATCACACTGATCCTAAAACAACATCCGGAAGTAGTCTTCCAATCCAGTGTACTCCCTGCCCAGTCAGAGTTTGTATATCCCTGCAGGTTCACATCTCCATCTGAGGCATATCTCAATCCATATCCAATCATACCACGTAGGTATCTCAACATATGTTTTGTTGTCAACCAATGTATATGTCTAGGTTCAACCATGCACTGACTCGAGGCATTTACTGCAAGACATATGTCCGGCCTGGTGTTAACTAGGTACATCAAGGATCCAATCAACTGTCTGTTCATCGTGGGATCCACCAAATCTGAAGATGAATCACTCGGTAGTTTCATATTTATCATCATCGGTGTGCCCATGGACTTGCAATCCATCATCGTGAATCTATGCAGGATCTCAACAGTATATTTTCCTTGGCTAAGGAAAATCTCATTTGATCTTTGCGATACCTACAATCCCAAGGAGTAATGCATCAGACCTAAATCCTTCATCTCAAACTCTAAAGCTTCTCATCTCCTATCAGAAATAGATCATCCATATGTAGGATCAATGGGAAACCATCCCAAGCTCATCAAATAACTGTATGATCTGGAAAATCATGCCCTGGGTGCCTGCTTAGGCCCGAACAAAGCCTTCTTCAATCTGTAGACATGAGACTCCTTCTCACTTATTTTGTGGTTGCTCTATGTACACTTCTTCTGGCTACTGGAGCAAGTGTGTCGTCATGATCTTCTCCCTCTTGCTGGGAGAATCCTCAGGCCAAAAATCAAGCTTTGTACATCTCTATGCTGCCATCTGCAGCATGCTTGATATTGTAGATCAACTTGGAAGTCACCATTGACTTCCCTTTTGGTCTCGGAACCAAGGCAAGAATCCATATCCCAGTCCTTCTGACTGGCTTCCTCCTCTATCAATGAAACAAGGGAATCCTCCCAGGAGGTTTCATATCTCCTCGAAGCTTATGAAGCTTCGATCTAGTTTCCTGTCTGTCAATCCTGGAAAATGTCTCTCTTTCCCATCGAAATCCGAGGAGGAATACTTTCTTAATGAAAGTCTCTAAGCAACTGACTCTCTCTTAGATCAGGCTCATTCTAAGTCTACATGCTCCTATGAACTGTCTTGAGAAGGCTGCTCCTCCCCACTGGATCCTGAGGGCTAACTCCCTCTATCCTTTTGAGCTGGTACTTGGTGGGGCCGCCTGCCTCACCACTGGTGGAGCCATCTGTTCCTTCTCATGATATGGTTCATAAATGCCATATATTTGTATCTCCTTTGCATTTTACAAGGTATCATTCTTCCTGGTCACTGTAACGATTCTGGGTATGCCCTTCTAGCTCTACTAACTCTTCCTGATGATCTGATGAGTGATCAACTGAACTAGCGGGATCTGTACAATCATCTTCGGAGCCTTCTGCTCCTTATAATTGCTCTCCATATGAGATACTATGTATCCACAAATGGTACCCTTCTTTCCAGAAGGTTCTGACTTCATCCTCCTTCCTTCATTACATGGATCTGTACGGTCATGTACACATCTCTATATCAAGATAGTCTGCTCCATGTCTCGGCTAGAGACCATCTAATTTGTTGCCTCCTGCAACCGTAATTATAGATCCCTCTCAGAGCTATCACGAGCGACCTGCCCAGAACAAGAGCAACAATAGGGGAAAAACAACAAACAAGAATAACATTCTTATAATAATAATAAAAAAATGGGAACAATCGTTACAGTAGCTCCTTCTCAGAGCTATCAGTTGTGACCTGCCTAGAGCAAGAGTCAAAACAAAATACAATAATAGGAATAAAACTTTTAAACGCTCTTTTAGTGTTGTGACCAATCATTCTTCCATGGTAACCTGCTCGGAACAAGAAACAAAAAGACATCTCCTAGAAGCGATCAAATTCATCTTGCAAACAAGTGCATCATTAATACTGAACAATGAGCATTTACTGATATGCAAATCATAGCAATAATATTCAAGTGTTACATAACAATAGCAAGAATAGAACTCTGAAGACTGTTATTCTAATTATAACACTTACTTAAACTGCAGCAATATAAAATATCAAACCTGATATGCAAACTTAGAGTTTTACTTGTTGTTGACCTATTTGAGTTGTTCGCTATTGTAGGAGACATCATCACTGCTATCTCGAACTCTTGGGCTTCCTCTTAGTGCGCTAGATCTAAGATCCTTAATCGAGTCTCTCAAGATCCTCTTGACCTTAATCTTCCTGAACTTTGCTTTGGCGTCTTCTTCTTCTGGTTCTGGAAGTATCTGCTTGACATGATCCAATAGCTCATTCTCTTCTAGAATGCTTCCAGGATCTAAAGTTATCTGTGCCATCCAATCTATCCTCAACTCTCATACTGGTTGACATTTTCATCGGTAGAAACACTAGCACTGAGAAACCTCAATTTTTCAAACTTCACTAAACTGCATGTGGAGGGTTTGAGGGATGCGCCAGGTTAGGGTGCACTGCTCTATGAAGGAATTATCCCAACAACCTTGGGATAGTGCTCAACGATCTTGACAAAGTATTGGAGCCTCAAGGTGTTGCAAGGTGTTGTTGTAGCGATCTTCCTTCCAGTGGTCAAATTGTTCTAAAGGTAACCAGCTCTAATACCATGTTGGTGTTTCCTTATTTACAGAGCATTAGAGTTACTAGTGTTCTTTTACTTCATTACCATTATCATATATATATATATATATATATCATGTACTGAGCAGTAGCAATATAAACAAGAGACAAAAAGAACACAAGAGATTTATCCTGAGAAAACCCCAAATGGGGGAAAAACCCAACAACCTTTCTTAGATAGATTTCGTTCACCAAGCAAGTCCAATAAGATAAACCCTAGCACAAGTGCTAGCTCAACTAGAAATACCACCCTAACTGTAGCAACAACACCATACAAAGGTAGTGCACCTCCTTGAGGAGTAGCGCACAAGAGAGAGATACCAAAAGATTGAACAAGAAGAAACTGAGTCACTGCAACAACTGCGTCTCCTTCTCCAAACTTGTGCCTTGCTTCTCTGTAGCTAGGAGAGTGTGAGTGAATAAAAAATGAGCCAATGAGTCCTCTATTTATAGTCTTTCTATCATTCTAGCTAGGTCGACTTCTCTTCTGGGAAGGTGTCTTTTCATTATACTTTATTCTTTTGGGCCAACTTCTCTTCTAGGGTATTTCAACATCTATCCAATGGATCTCTTGCTTCCAGAATCTTGTCTGCATCTAATAAAGGTCATATAGGAGGGAAATATCCTCCCACAACTACCAAAACATCAACACCATAGAGGATCTAGAGGTTTCATTATCAGTTTATTCTAATCCAAAGAAGACAAAGAGAGAATCAATAGAGGATGGCCATATTTCAACCATAAAGTTGTGCTCTTCATTAGAGGTTGGGAGATTGGTTTCGACCACATCCGAGAAAAAATAACAAAGCTCCTTATATGGATTAAGTTGCTCCATTTACTTCTAGAGTTTCAGACTCTATAGATACTGAAGATAATCAACAACAAACTGGGTACATTTCTTGATGAAACAATGGCTATGGATTTAACAATAATGGAAAAAATCCATGTGAAGGTCAATTTCATTGAAGGTTTGCATGAGGTATAAATTTGAAAGAAGGAACAAGGACCCCCCACTGGTATAGGCTGGAGTGTATACACATCCTAATCAGATGTCGTTTTTGCAGGGAATGTGGCCACCTTCAATACAATTTCCCTAGAAGGATGGTCTAGGGAAAGAGGGAGGATTACATTAGAGAGGAGAAAGAAGACCTTGAAAAGAGATAGAATCCTCTCTCCTACCCATTTAGCTTGAGGAAGAAGCCCTCCCCAAGGATCAAGGATGTAGCTCATTCAAGGAAACAAGGAAAAGGAAAATCCCTAATGGAATTATTGACCTCTTGCTAACCTAGATCCCATCGTTGCATAAGGAAACTAGTAGAACATATCAAAAGTGACCCAACCTTTGCGGTAAGTCCAAGGGAAAATGTAATAAAAATAGCTTCAACTCATGCCTCACAAGAATCCTCATTCAATGCCTTCATAGAGAATAAAGGCTCAAGAATCATAGTGCAAAAATATGTAGACACATAGGAGGCAAGCAAAATAGGATTAACTCTTCATGGGGAAGTACCAGCAAAGGAAATATGGGTAGATATTACCACCACTATCCCCTCTCTTGAGTGATCCTTAGGTAACTCCCATTTAAGACACAAATACCTAACCAAATTAAAAGGAAAGTGAGGGAGAGGAGCTCCTCAAATCCTAGAAAGAGGTATGGGAGAAGAATTAGATCAAGAAGAAGGCATGAAACCTCCTGGACAAAGATCAAACATAGCACTAGAAATCACACAAGACAAAAGAGGGATTCAAGAAGGAAGACAACTTACATAGTAGGGGTACTTAGAGCAAGGGAAACCCCATCAAAATCCCCTCAATGATCTTGTTAACTATAAATAACAGGGGCATGGGAATCACTTGAAAGATATGTTCCCTTAGAAGAATAATATTCATTCACAAACCAACAATAATTTTCATTTATGAGACAATGATTCACGAGAAGGATTGTTCCTTATCCATGAGAAATCATGTCCCTGGCTAGAATTTTGAATGCTCTAGCGCATAAGGGCTCTCGAGAGGTCTGGCCATAGCTTGCAACCAATACTTTGACTGGGTAAGTACAATAAAAATGAGCAATGCACTGCATGTTTTTGAGTTTTCAAAAGAACTAAGTAAACATTTTGACTTGCTTAATATTTAAGGGATGAGAGACAAGCATTTTGGGTGGACTTAAAGGAAAATAGGTCTACTAGAACCCCCCACCCTTGTCCCTTGGCGGGGGGGGTTGAACCATATGGGAAAAAGGTTGGACAATTTTTTGGTGAAAGAATCCTTCATATCCTTGTTAAGGAATTTCAGATCATCAATTGAGGCTTTTGTGTCAAGAAATAGAACACAAGCAAGACACAAGAACTTGGAAGAAAAGACTGTAAGGCATATATTACACTATATTCATTCCAATGTTACAATTTTATAGTACATGGACGAAACCACCTCATAAACTAGATTTTCTCTTACATTGACACCTCAACAAGAGATAAGACAAAGGGGAGGGAAAATATGATCTAATACACACTTAGGATAAAAACTATATCCTATAATGTGAAATACAATAAGGTGTGTAGGACTTCATGATTGTATAGGGAGTCACAGGATAAAAATCCCCACCTCAATCATAAGTATAAACAATAATACCAACAAGAGATCATAAATTGGTATCATCTTCAAGTCTTAATCCTAAAAATCCTAATTTGAACCTTGATGAAGATCTGCTTGGAAAACTGCCAAATTTGAATGCTAAAAACTCATAAAATCTAGAAAATCCCATTGTGTAAACATTTGAGTCGAAATTCATGTAATTGTTCATTGATGTGAACTCCAATACCTGATTGAAGCTAATCATGAGAAGTGAATCAACTGCAAGTTTGACACATCCCCAAAAATGCCTAACAACTCAATCAAATGCCAAGCAACAAGGCAGATGGATTTAGTTTTTTTCTGGTAGGTAAAATGACTAACTAGGTGAGCAAAATGTCCACATAAATGCTCTTAGAAAATGACACAAAAACAATGTCCATCAACATTCCAATCTTGTATCATGTGTATGATCCAACTACAAGATATTGAACCATAATTTTTCCCAATAATTGTTTAGTAAACAGAGTGCCCTACTAGAATTGTGCAAATTTGAAATCAATAATGTTGAGGAAAAACTCAATCACATCAATGCATGTTGCATATAAATACGACAAGTGGTAGAAACCTCAAAGTTCCCAAACTGGCAATTTATCACAAGTGATGAAATCTTTGCAACATTCTTGTTGTTGTTATTGCCCATTTGACGTTTTGTTTATCTAATTCTACCATCTATAGAATGTTGTTTCCCATTTAGCAATTTTGTTTGTCGTTTTCGAAACTTGAAGTCTGGCAATCATCATCAATATTCCCTCCTTTGTCAATTGAAAGGTGAGAAGTCATTGGGTTTCATGTGGGTTACCCTTAGCCAATTCATCATTGTATTGGTGGTTTTGGTTGACCACTAACCATTCTCACTTCTTTTGGTGTTTTTTGTTTACCACTAACCATTTTCATTCATTAATGTACTCCCCCTCTTAAGGTGCATAATAATTTCGTCAATGTACTCCCCCCTTTGAAGTGCAAACGAATACCATTCTCATTTCATTTGTGTACATCCCCCCCCCTTTTAAGGTGCAAGGAGAGTATTGAATGGTTATTTGTTAAAAGATGTGTTTTTACTCGGAGAGAATTCTATTGTAAGACTGATATAACTACTTGGTTGTTGATGACCATTGCCAAGGATCGATCCACCCATAGTGAATGTTTAATCTTGCAGGTTTCTTTAGTGTGGAGCATCTATATGATGAATGATTATGATTTCTGCAATGTTGAGATGGATGGAGATAAAAAAAAGATCATCCATATGACCAACTCGACGACAATATTGGCACTTAGCATTTTGTTGCTGAACACGAACAATTGAAGTTGAAACTTCTTGAAGAAATCATGAAACTTCTTGAAGGAATCATGCACTATTGAAGGAATCGTGCACTTATACTCACAATTCACTAGAATTCTTCGTTTTTGACACAACTGATTTCAGGGAGGAAGTATGATCTATGATGCTTATCCTCCCATGGTTGTTCTGGCCCTATTATTTCCTCTATAATAACTTATTTAGAAGGAAAGGCAGTGTCAAGGAAGTAAAGGGAAGTCGAAGAATTATGATCCCAAATAGGCTATAGAAAGTGATCATCTTCTTCTGTACAAAAACAAGTGAGATCAGGTTTTGTAGTATCTTGTTGTATTTCTTGATAAGCAATATCTGCTACAGATAATGGCATGGCCATCCGAGTATGCACACGACCCTTTACTGGTTCACATGGTGAGGGTAATACTCACGAATCTTCAAAGTATGGAGTTCTAAATGAAACCACCCGTGTAATGGGGACCGAGGGGGTCGAATTTTGGTATCTGACTAGGGTAGCATGAATATAAGAAATTGGTGTTGAAAAATTAAATGTTCCCATGAGCAAAGGATACATTCCAACATCGATGCTATCAATTTTCGATTAACAGGACTGTAGATCCCATATTTTCCATGGATTCATAGTGTTTAAATAACATCTGGTTGATCGGTACAATCTTTCCCTCATGGAGAAAGAATAAAACTTGAAATACAGACGAGATGACAGTCGTCATCGCATACATCCAAATCCTTCCTAGAAAAATATTATAGTCAAGCAGAGCATCGACTACTTCAACTTCTATGGAAACAAACTTTCTTCCTAACTAGACCAAAAAAGAGGAAATGATCTCATGCATTCTGAAAGATCGTCCATCAAATGCACTCAAAAGAGTAGGAGAAGTGGTAAGTTCTGAAGAGCCAATGGATTTCCAACAAGACAAAGACATGGCACACGTTGAAGAAACTTCGTCAATGATGACCCTTTGATAATGTGCTTTGTGTAAATAATATTAATCTGGAAGGATACATGATAAGGAAGGCAAGGCTTCACTTCAATAACGTCAAAATTCATAACGAGCTGGCTCGAAGAGTCAATATCCCTAATTGTGGAAAACAACGCGACTTGTTGTGCAGGGAAACTTTGGAGCACCTCTAAGGAATACATCACACAAGGTGTCTGAGCCAAATCCTCAATAATATAGTAGTTGGGGTTGACTCGAGCATTGGGGTTGTGTGATGCTCACTTATATACACCTTTCGAAATGTGTGGAATCGTTTCCTTCTTAGGATTCTCTATATGAAGAGAATTCTGAGGATCTAAAGTTTATTTTCCTTTAGGTGTCAACTCAGGATCACCATAATGGTGAGACCTAGTCGAAAAATATACCTCCTCTTCTTTAGTATGGTTCACCATATTGATGAACGAGTATGATCCCTATGAAAAAGGTGCATTTGGGGTGCCCTCTTGTGGATTTGAATTGTAAGATGCCTCATGCATATTCTACCCCTATGGGATTTTTTTTAGTACAACAAGTTGTTGTTGTTGCTACGTTATCAGATAGTGGGCCTATTCCATCTACGAGAACTGATGGGTAAGGTGATCACCCCCAAAAATATTGCATGGGAATTTCACCTTCCTCTTTTCCTTCTCTCCCCCCCCCCTATATTTTTCATTAGATTTGGGGTTTTTATTACCCCCACCTCCCTTCTAAATATTGCATGGGAATTTCACCTTCCTCTTTTCCTTCTCTCCCCCCCCCCTATATTTTTCATTAGATTTGGGGTTTTTATTACCCCCACCTCCCTTCTTATCCTTTCCATTTTTAGTTCTCCCTCTGGGTTGTCGGGTACCATTCGAGGCCGTTGATTGTACAACGTAAACATCAGACAACTAGGTAGTGGGGATGGTCAAAGCAATGGTTGGATCAACCATAGACAAATATATAGTCATTTGTTGCATCTATTTTGTAACCAGATCTGTAGTTGTGCTTTTAATGGACCCAACAATGCCATCAACATGTGGTACAAATATTTCTTTCGATGGGTCAAAACCAGGTTGTGGGGCATTCAATATAATCTCATAAAGGTTCACAGACTATTAGTAGGTCAATTTTAGCTGTTGGGACCTAAATATTGCCCCTTCCTCCGAAAATACTCCTAACGTGGATACATGTTTGGAGATCTATGACAATAAATACTTGAGGAACCATTCAAATAAGAATTTAGGAGGAACTTTCACCTTGATCAACCTCTTCCTTCTTCGCCACTCCTGGATATGATCTGAGATATGAATGGCCTTATATTTTTTAAGTGTAGATAGGAGGTTGGTGCCGACATATTACCAGACAGGAAGCTGGAAGTGGTTGAGGAATACCAAAGCTATATCATGAAATGTGTGAAATACTCCACCGTCAAGTTTGATGTACCACTTCGCTACGAATCATGTAAGAGTGCATTGGAAAAGATGAATCTTGATGTAATCATCGTTGAAAGAGTTCAATGAACACCATAGATGAAATGTTGTCACATGATCATTGGGATCTTCACCGGACTTTCCTTCGAACTTAGGGATGTTCGTGGGTAATTTTGTGGGGACCGCTGACCAATTCGGATTATGGAAAACTAGATCGTTCATAATACTGGATAGGTATGGAAAGTTCAAGGCTTCCAAAAAAGGTAGCCTCGGTTGGGGCCCATAATTCCAACTAGGATGATTGGAAGTTCTGGGTTGAGAATCCAACGGAAAATAATACCCTAGATTGGTACCAACACCAAGTTGCGAGGAAGAGCTTGCATATGGGCCAAGGTTTTGAGTGAAACCTTATCTAACGTAGTTAAATGGAGGAAAACCTCCACCCATCTGGTTCCCATATGAAAAAGTGGGATTTCCTCACGTAAGCACCACTTATGAAGGAAAAAATCCTTGCATTGGGATGTTATGATCGAGAAATGGGTTTCCCCCTGAAATCATCCCTTGAAAAGAGTAGGACCCTTGCATAGGATTCTACTGGACTTGGAAGGGGTTTCCCTCTACAGACACTCTAGATGAGGGAAAAGGATTACATTCGAACCCACCATATAATGTGAACGGGTTGGAAGAAAATGACATTCTATCATATTTGGATCTTCTTCCCATAGAAACACCCCATCTCAAGAGGGTATTAGGGTTAGAATATGGAAAAGGCCCACTTTCGAGAGAGGGGAACACTGGAGTAATATGACCTCCACCCCAAGGAAAATCTTGGAAGGGAACCAAATATCTCCCTGTACCAACATTAGTATCTTCCAGGATCAATTGAGACCTAGTCGATACGTTCTGCATGTCGATCAATGACATACCAAATGTAAAGGCATTAGATACCAAAAGAAACAACGAGGCTGCACCCAAATGTTTGGTAGACCCGATTATTAGTGACAGAGAGTTGTTGACCAATGCGACTATTTTGGATTGAACCACATTAGTCATTTGGTTAGATATGAGAGGAGGTAAGATCCCTCCTAACATGATTTCCGATGTAGGGGTTGCAAGGCCCCCTAATCCAAACACTTCTAAAGTTCCTTCCATTATGGACCATTGAAGAGGTAGTCTGTTAGTGAAGTCTGACTTGGGAGCTAGAATTTGTGAAATAACCAAATCGTAAAGTCTAGTTAACAGAGGATTGAATGGAAGAATGAAACCTTCGTCTTCTATATTCAATATGCATGTGACCTCCAGTGCAGAAGCATTAGTTTCTATGGGCTCAATCTCTATGATTTCGACGGGACTAGGTGGTACAAATGCACCGATTTGATCTAGTTGATTCCTCAAAGGAGGTGATGAAGGATTCACTTCCACTTTATTGAGTGGAAGACCCTGAATTATCCTAGAATGATGAGGAGTTTGATCAACCACTTTGAGTTATCAACTAGCGGTGAACACCAACACACCTTCCTAAGAAATCTACAATCATAAAGCACACCACTATAAAATCCCTTAAAGCAACAACAATCGCAAACAACCTTTCCAATACTCCGAATCAAGTGGATTAGGTCCCGAGACTGTAGGAGAAACAAATTCAGGTAAGGACCTTCCTGATGAAGGAATGGGTTGATTAAGTCCCGTGAACCAATGAATGAAGGAGCAAGAAGAAGTTACCCCGACCTCCACAAACCATACCCTCCCGGTGCAAGAACCCATGCTGCACAGGGCACCCTCTTAAGGTAATGAAAAATGTGATACGACGTCTACTCTAGGTATCATGGGAAACCCCCCATAATCACCTTTGAGATCCCTAGGAATGTACCATCTTATAGTTAACATCCCGGGGGTATAGTTGATAGTCAGGATCAAACATATGGGCAGGGTAACTAAGCCCAAAGCCTTGAAATCACTGCCTCTCATGGAGATAAAGGCACTGACAAAACCCCCAAAATATGATCTCTCCACTAAGATTAGTTAAGTTTTGGAGGGGTTATCTCCTCGACTATCCTTCACCTGACCTCGTGTTTGACTCTTATGTTAGAGGAGTTTCCTGGCTATACTTATATGAAAATTGGATTTTTGTGCTCCCTATCTCAAAGTCCTAAGTTTGTTTTTTTCCTTGGAGAAATTAACTCTCCAACCTAATCCAAGGCCCTAGCCTAAACTAGTTTGTTTACCCTAGAAAATGCAAATGTCTAATTGATTTTAGCTAAGCTTTCATTTTACATGGGATTTTGTTTACTTAGTAAGGGTGATGGGTGAAACTGAATGGTGTTTTACAGACTCAATAGAAAAAAAAAACAATTAAGAACATAAAATGCAGAACGCAGTTATTCATTGCAAATATGAGTGCTAAATGCTTTAGAAAAATGGAACAAAACTCTTTTTCTTTTATGATATGTAAAAGATGCAATTTTTTTCCTTTAGATGATATGCATTATTGATGCAAAATTTTCTTTACAATGCAGAGCAACTAAAAACAAATGACAATTCTTTTCATCAAAGATAAACTAACTTTTCAAAAGAAAAATCTTTCAAAATGAATGAACAAATTGAAATCTAAAAGCTAACACAAAGAAATAGAACACATAGAAAGGATTTTCTTTCCAGTGATACAATGGAAAGGGATGAAAATAATATTAATGTATACTTTCTATAAATACTTTTGTATTTTTCTTGTTTATATAGGAAAAATAAATAGGAAAGGTTCTTAGGATAACCTTTCTTCTTAACAACCAACAAGAAACAACAAAAAGAGAAGGTAGGAAATAACTCATACTTGTAAAATTAATCAATAAAAATAATGAGAACTATTCTAGATAAAATACCTTGAGAAATAACTTCCCAAACTACATTCAAAGACTTGAAAATGATTCACAAAAGAAAAACACAAAAAAAATTCTTGTTTTATTTAAAAGAATCAAACTAACAAAAACTTAACTCAGATAGCAAACAAATAGTCTCAAAAGCTTCGGAAAAGACCCCTCGATATTTGGCCCACAAAATTTCAGACAAGAAGATTTGAAAAAATATTTTATGGAAAGATGTACGCACTTGTAATGAATGCAGACTGCGTGCACACAACTTTCTATACTAGTAGGGAGCATATATGTACGCGACTATGCTAACTAGCACATCGCGTATATGGCCAGAAATCTCAAAAAGAGATAGTAAAAGGAAACACAAAAGCACAAGTGAAACTTGAAAAAGCCTCAAATGATTATAATCTATCAATATAAGTACAAATGACAATCTAAAACCAAAGAAAAACACTTCAATCAAGCAAACAAATATAGAAACCCATAAATACGGCTACTTTGGAGAAAGGTTCCCAGTATGGTCGCCATTTCTTCTTTCGAGGAAAAACCCCTATAGTAGTGGGTTGTATTGTAGTGTACCAATGACCATATAGAAACAAAATCACAATTAAAACATGAATCAGGGATATAATAACTTATTTCAAAAGAAATAAATAACTATTGGATGGAGGAGAAATATTGACTCACCCGGAGTCCTACGGTTGATGTTGTTTCCAAGTGCTGCAAATTATGCACTCCTTTCCAACAACTTCTCCACAACCTGCAATAACCTTAAAGATGTAATACTATATAGAGAGGTAGTTATACTAATAACTACCCATTAGTCTAATGAAACATATCCGTAAAATCTCAACAACTAGTATTCTACAAAATAAATGCGAAAATATTGCAATCAAAACATTATCATCATTAGTGGGTTACCTCACATCTATTAATAGTATGCATAAATGACTAGTGATTAGAAAAATTCCCATATTTGACCTAAGATCATTTATTCACATTAGGTATATTTGTACTTTTGATGGATTTAGTTGAAGATATTGGGAATATCATAATTTCCTTCTAATGCTACTACATGATTTATTATGCAGTGCCACTTACCTATTTTACATTGGTACTTTTGGAGAACCAACATTGTACTCTTTACAATTCTAGTTGTTCTCCTCATGTATATTGAGATGCAGATCCACTATGTATTTTCTCATGGCTATGCTACTATTATGACATGGATCCACCATGCATTTCTTCATGACCATAAAATTGCATCATATATCTATTCCATGGATCAATAATGTACTTGATTGGTGTCCATTATTGTCATTCACCTAAGTATGGGTATGCTTGCCTCAGGGAAGTGAGTCATCTCATACTTTGGTTTTTGTTTGCAAACACCTTTGAGATCCTTAGTCTCTTAGACTCCCCTTGGTTTTACTTTCTAGATTCCTCCATACTATTATAATGTATTTTGGCCATTACCTCCCCTTTTGACCTCATACATTATGGTGCATTTGTTATATCTTCATTTGGTCACCCTTGACCAAAGATGCTTAACTGGCTATTCATTCATGATAATTACATCATCCTTCCAGTCATTTTATATATTTTTGATCATTTAATTCAATTCTCATGACTTTCCTTAAAATAACTTGTGTGTTGTTCGTAGGTCTCCTTCATGTGACCCATAAGCACCCCAAAAATGACTTAAAAAATATAATAAATGTGAAAAATGCATGCTTCTGAGTGGGTATTACAGCGTTAGTACACCTATGTAGCCCTAATATCCATCCCTAACTAACTTAATTGCATTTTCATGATATAAATTGGAGTATTATATTGGGAGAAGGGAACTGCCCACTAGAACAAGTACATTCTCAAAGAAATGTCGTAGATTTTTATTGATTTCCCCTTGTCAAAGATTCTTGGTTTTGAGTTTATTTTTTGAATTTGAGTAGGATTAAAAAATCTCTTAATTTTCTCAACCATATTAAAGTTGGAAATTGTAGGCAGAGTACAAGTTGATAAGTGGTCTAGGTAAGTGGTACCCAAAATTAGTTCACAAAGGTGCCAGTAGCATCAATTAGGAATATGGTTTCATTTTTTTCACATTTGATTAATTTACGAATATATCTCTCTCCCCCTCCCCACCTTGCAAATCGTTATGTAGTGTGTTCAATTACTAATTATCCGATGTTAGTTAAAATCAGTTCATTATAAGTTCATGTTATAAGTTCATGCATTTATTTCAAGTTATGTTTATTTCTCCAATGGGATCTACTATTTGATCATAGGTGTTTTTTCCTCTTTTTGTCCCAATTAGTTACATAGCAAAACTAATTTATTTTGGAAATTATTTTCTATTCTTTCTTTGTTCCATTGGTGATATAACCCTAATCACCAAAGGATTTTCCATGCAACATGTACACCAACTAAAATCAATGCCTCCCCTCTCAATACTACTAGCCTTAATTCTTATGAAACCATCCAAGGAGTAATCTTCTACAAGGAAAAGTGAAGGGAAACTCTAAAAAATGGAACCTCCCTCGAATGCTCCTCCATTCTCCAATTTTAGTACCAAATTAATAATAAACATTATTTTATTCTAATGCACATAACCACTTATCAATCTCATGCATGTTCTTATCAATCTCATGCAACTTCTTTTCATGTTCTTATTAAGATTCTTTTTAAAGTGCAACGCACACACACTTATTATTTTTCCATGGATAGGGAATTAAATGTGGATCATTCTTAGCATGCGATCTTGAAGAATTTAGAAACCAAATAAGATAAGAAATATAACATCATGTATGGATCAATTACTTATCACACCCTAAATATCTAAAGAAAGCCTTGCAATTTATTATTTGGGGAGAAACCTACCATTTTAATGAACAAGTTTAGTTATTATTTTTGAACCAATCTATAATTTTAATAAACTAGTTTCATTAAATTATCTTAAAAGGTTTTATTATTTCAAAAACCTCCTACAATGTTTGAAAAACATTTTAGTTATACTAATATAATCAAGAAGAGAAATAACTCCAGTCCAATTCAAAAAAGTTTATAGCATTGACATACACAACAAATCAAATGGAGATGTTAATACATGGTCATTCTTTTACTTATAGAACTGGAGAAAAAAAAATCCCTACAACTATAAACAAAAAACAATAGCGAAATATGGCCTTTTACCATGCGCTTATGCGTGTTCTTATGCTAGATAGAAATCTAGCAATTTATAACTTTCCTTCTAACACAAGAACTATTGTATAGCTCACAACAACATCAAAATACTGACTATGGTTCGGGTGAAATCTCCCCCTTTCTTTGTCTATCCACCAATGATCATGGCTCGTCATATAGGGGAATAAAAAATAGGGTTAGGGAAACACATGTTCATTGCTAATGCATGCGATTGTGCTAAAAGGGCACCTGGGAACAAATTTGCCCCAAATAAATGATTACATCTTTGTGCTAGAAGGAAAGTTATTGATCACTAGCTTTCCTTCTGGAACAAGCACAAATGAAAATCCCACATGAAAATGAGATTTGAATACACTTGTTATTTCATTATCATGGATCTTCTTAGCTTATTCTAGAGCTAATAAATGGACTCACACAAAGGAAAAACACTAACCATGGTAATTTTGTAATGTACCAAATGCTTAAAATATCATAACAGAACAGAAGTACACACCATGTACCAAAATGTGAGCATGGAGCACAAATCCAAGATATATAAGCTACACAATAACTCCTTAAAAAATAGTAGAAACTCCTCCAGATAACTAAATTCGTTCATACATCACAATTCACATGTCTACAATAATGCATACATGATCTCTATATATACCTATTCACACCTACACATGAGGCCCCTTTACTATTATGTCGACCCTATTACATATATATTTACACATTACATGTACATTTAGCCAGATACATGCCCCCACCCTTGGAGTCATATCATATACATTTAACCCTATATATTCCCCCTTTGGGTCATAACATAATACCCTCCTTCAAAAAGCTTTGTTTTCAAAACTTTGCAATTAAAGGATTCACATGTGATGAAAAAAAGTAATATAATTTTCTTATGTTCCTACTTTATTCTTTCCATTGATGATGATACATCCATCCAAAATCAATTCCTTTTTATCGTAATCTTTGGTGGCTAGTTGTTGCATAATTTTCTTTCCCTTGATTCCATGTATTGTTGTTGAAGTTTCTCCAATTTTTAGTAGATGTTGGTCTGTGATAATATCTTGTTGAATAATGGTTTTGTGATGCCATATTATATGAATATTGATTAGTATTCCATCTTGTTCCTTGATAATTCTCACATTGATATTCTTGTCTTCCTTAAAATATTTCCTAATAATGAGGGTGTTGATATGGTTTCACATTTGATGGTTTTTCTTCATTTTGCACAACCATTTTATCTATCTTCTTTTCAGAGACAATGGAATCCTCTATCATCTTTTCTTCGTATTTTATTTCTCTAGCATTGGAGATAATACCATCATATTTGGAATGTACATCCTCTAGATTAATTTCAACTTATTCAAGTATCTTCCAGTGACCTTCTTGATTCCTGTTTTCTTTAATTATCATTTTGAAGTTGCAATGTCACCCCATTTATCAAATTTTGACGTCCTTCTTCAATTTTGGATTTCATTTCTAATTTTAACTCATTAGTATTTAGGGATTCCTCAACCTTCTTGAAAATGTTCTCTTCAAGTCTTTTGATAGATTTGTCATCCAAGATCCCCGTTTCTTCTTGATTTTGATAATGCTTCTTTTGTTCTTTCAATATCTTAACCTCATCCAATATTATTTTATTATGGTTTCATAATTTACATATTTCTTCATCTTTCTTTTTCAATTCTTCCCTTGCCTCATCCTTTTCCCACTTCCCTTTACTACTCATTC
>CBVK0102263165.1:0-22902 GCA_900067695.1 Picea abies | reverse complement strand
GGGGGGGGGGTAGATGGTAAGAATAACTAAGTGGGGAGCGTCTGGTAATATGTGAGGTTGACATGTTGTGTGGGGCCCACGCTGGGAAAACTGCTTTTCCCGGAACCCCCTCCCCCCCGTTGTTAAAGGAAGAAAGGTTGGGGGCTTTTGAAATTCATGGAGGGTCGTCGATCTGAGCGTGATGGGTTCTGTCGATCAGATCTTAACGTGATTTAACACTACACGACAAAGTTCCATGTACGCCACAAAATTAGGATAAAAAATTGTAATGCGTAGCGCTAGGCTTGCATTGTTTCCATTTTTACACCAAGGTATTTTCCCTAAGCTAAAAATGATCATTTTTAATCAATCAAGAGGTATTTTGACTTTGAATACCCTGTTGATTTTACTCTTTCTCTTTTCTTTGGGAAATTATTTGTAGAAGGGTATACCATTTACCACATATAATCATTGAAGGAATAAATCCCAATCACCATCTGATCCTATGAAATATAGGGTTCTAACAATGGCTCCACTTGGGAATGGTTCTCTCCTTTTGAGGTGCGAAGAACACCGTAGGCTAAGTAGCCTGATCCATTGGGATGATCCTGAAATATGCAACCTGTTATGTCTAAAAACCTTTGTGGCTGAACTTCAAACAAAAATCTGATCTGTGTAGTGAATCCGAACTGTACTATAAAACTGAAAATTTAAACCAAGCTGAAAATGAAACTTTCAAAACTGGAATGTAATGAAAAGATGCTTTCCCAACAAGATTGTTTGCACACCTACATACCCTAATCTACTGGAATTATTGTTGCATTGGTTGCAATGATTCCAATGTGACTACATGATTTTCTGTTTTCTTACCAGTCCTTGCTTATGAGATATTAGCAACATTTTTCTTCAAAAAATGAAATGAATCAAAACTTAATGGTATAAATTTATTCTGCATCAATTCATATGTGTTTTGAAAATAAATGGGACTCAGGGGTTGTGATCCTGGAGCTAGAACAAATTCCTTATCATAGATGATGTCTTCAATTGACTCATAAAAAAACTCTCCATTCCTACAGTTGAAAACTTCCTGGTCTGGTTGCTTATAGATTCCTCTCAGAAATTGAAATGAGGAGAAACATAAGGGAAAACATCTTTCACTTACTCTTAGATTTTATGCACTTCCCTCATTGCTGTCATAATTAACATGCATAGGTTGATTGTCATATTTGATCTGTAATTGATCTTCTTCCTCCCAATTATATGATGTTGATGATTTTGAAGAATTCACCTTGGTGTAATTCCCATCATATTTATCATACTTGGGTAGATCATCCATGAAATAAATGTCATCAAACATACACATCATATCAACTGATTTCTCTTCCATAATTTGAGTTGGAGTTTCATCTTTGACTGTGTTGTGAATTGAATACATGAAATAATCATTTTCCAATCCATGATACCAAGGGTGAGATGCAAAGTGTTTGGGAACAATGACCCTTTCTTTCTTTGTAACCAATGGAACATGATTCCATTAAACAGGAAGTTGATTTCCCATGATGACTTTCTACATCATTTCTTTCATTGTGATGGCCAGAATGTCAAGTTTAGCTTTTGAATATTTCAACTGCTTTGTTATTTTCTTCCTTTTTTCTGCCTTGATCTTTGACCTTTTGATCAATAAATTAGCTTCTACATTAATATCACTATCCTTCATTTCCTTGAGTGTTGCAGTGTTCCTTTCTCTCAATTGAAGTTCCATCTTTGGATCAAAGGCATCTCGGTAGTGTAAGAGAGCTAAACTAAGAGGTGGTCTTATATCAATGGGCATGGAATTGTAAAATTCATTGAATCTGGATGAAAAGTGTTGCACTATCTCTCCTGGATGTCTTTTCAAATGATCATAATCTTATAAAATGAGAAAAATATTTCTCTTGATCTCCCATTTACCAAGGAAGACTTCTAAAAACTGATGAAAATTGAAGATGCTTGCAACTGACAAACTTTTGAACCATTCCTTAGCTCTATCTTGCAAAGATAGAGAAAAAATTATGATGCATGCATAATCTTCTTCCACCTCAAACAGATCAATAAAATTCTCAAAACTCTGAATGTGTTTCTCAACAATGATGTTACCATATTCTCCATCAAACCTGGGAAGGAATTTGTAGTATTTGACAGGGAAATCATGGAGTATAGGGGGTAATATAGGAGGCTTGTATCTATCTGGAATATTTACAGGTGTAGGAGTATGTGCATGGATTGTGAAACTAGGCTTGATCTCTTGAGGCTCCTCAGGTTGAATTTGATCAACATGATTTTCAACATATGGTCTTGACCAGGTTCACAAAAAGGGAAGAAATAATTAAAAATAAAACCAATTATTTCTTGGATGAAATCCCAACTTGCATACCTGATTTTTTCATATTGTCTTGTCATTATTTAATGTTATTCCTCCAATGGAGTCTTTGAAACTTATTGGAGTTGATTGGAGTCACCAAGTGGATGACTCATTCTTCTTGTGTCTAATCATTGTCCACCATCAATAATCAAATCTGGAATTTGATACACTTTTTTGAGGAAGGATTCCCAAGTATGGTTGCCACTATATTAGCACTCTATAATTTCTCAGGATGAAGGAGAAATGGGCATAGGTAACTACAAAACCAATTTGGAGTTAAGAATCTATCCCTCCAAGACTCAGAGAGGGATCTCTCTGTATGATTTATCTTTGTTTGTTTTGAATTTTAGGCTAGTTATAAGAGTACATTGTTTTTTGTTTGTTTTGAATTGTTTGGTTGGGACATCAAGGGAAAAACCATTGGGAAATGGAGTCACAACTTAGAATGGATCAAAACTAGGTCATAACAGGCTAATATGGTAGGGAAACATAGGCAAATCCACTGGATCTTCAAGATTTAATGCATGGAAAGATGGAACAAATTAAGAGATCCAATTAAACACAAAGAAACTGAGAATTCTGAGTTTAATCTTCAGTGGAAAAACACATAACTTATTCCAAGAAAGTGACATAGGGTACAATTTAACCAATTTTGTCCTTTTTTCTCCTTAAAACAATTCAGAATGTAGAAAACAATTTTGATATCAGGAAGAACAATTTAACAGAGAAAATAAATTCACCAATGGGATTGGCCACAAGAATCCTACAATGGTCACACTGTATTATTGAAAATCTCATCCATGTAGGCTCTGTGAGAAGATTTACAAAATTAGTTCCATCCTTCAAAAAGGTCCTAATGGATCCCATTAGTACTACGAAAGCATAAGTATTTGTTGTTAAGCCCTAATATTGGCGAAGAGGCTTATTATCTGATATTATCTCTTTTTCAAGGCGTTGAGTACTTTTCTTGAGGTTTTTCTATGCTATATTGATGTTTGGTTCTTAACATTTGTACATTTTATTTACATTAAACCCTGTAATTAATGAGCATGATTAAATTCAAGAAAATCTAAACTAATTAGATCTTAAATCATAACAAGTAGAACTGTCTTAGATCTATTTCAAAATTCTAGTGTTGATTTGGTGTTAGCCAATGATGATCTATCTTTGACTTCGGCTGTATTGTCGATCTTTTGTTGCTGACTGTGGCTATTTCTGCATATATTATGCATTAAGATATGGAATCTATCATCGAATGTTGATTTTCAACTGCTAGACGTGTTCATGTCTTTGACATCTGGAACGAGATCATATTTACCTCCATAGCCTCTGCTACTGTTCCTCAAACTTGGCCATCTATCTCTCTGAATAAATGTGTCGGGAGAAATGATTAATGTTGATGGTGGGTGATGGATATTTCTAGTTTGGCTCAGCACGATTTGTAATGTGACAATGGATCATCAATGACCACATGGGGAGGTGACTGGTTGTGAATGGAATGATACGGGGATGTGTATCCAATCGGGATATGGGGAGTGGGTGAGAGAGAATATGTGATAGGGATATGGAGTTACAGGTAATTGGGAGGTGACGTGTAGGGAGAGGAATTTTCCATTTTGCGGGGGCATGAGAAAATGG
The DNA here is from genome assembly GCA_900067695.1 of Picea abies. NCBI lineage: Eukaryota > Viridiplantae > Streptophyta > Pinopsida > Pinales > Pinaceae > Picea > Picea abies. Next base: position 18,884 of record CBVK0102263165.1, on the reverse strand, counting down.
TTTGAGGAAACCCACTTTTCGTTCTACAATTCATCTCATGGCACCATGTATTCTAGATAGGAAACCAAATTTTATATTGCTGGAATGCCCTTAGAATATAAAACCTATGCAACTTCACCGCTCACAATCTCTCTCAGTCGTTTATCTCAAGAGAAGGTACATGGCAAGAGATTCCACAGTCCGGATCGGATCCTGGGCACTCTGGAAGGTTGGAGATGTTGGCATGTTTACAAGAAGAGCGTGCTTGTCATTGATGGAAAGAACAATAGAAACAATGACATGTCTACAGGAAAGAACAACAACAATGATAGCATGCTTACAATTATTGATGGCAAGAACAACAACGACGAAGGTATGGTTATAGGAAAGAATAGTAGTGACATTGGCAGGTTTATAGTTGGGAGACAACAATGGAAAACAAGAAAGCAAGGAAGATAAGCAAAAATTATGGCATGGAAAGATCAGAAGTGTAAAATCCATTTCGGAGTTTCAGATACCGAGAGTTGGAGGAGTCAAGAGTCGAAACTCTTCATCACAGGAGTCCCAAAGTTGCGAAATGCGAAACGTCAAAATCCCAAAACAGGCACATCAAACCATGACTTAATATCCATTTCGGAGTTTCATATACCGGGATTTGGAGGAGTCAAGAGTCGAGACTCTTCATCACAGGAGTCCCGAAGTTATGAAATGCGAAACGTCGAAATCCCAAAATAGGCACATCAAACCACGACTTAATCTCCATTTTGGAGTTTCAGGTACTGGGAGTTGGAGGAGTCAAGAGTCGAGACTCTTCATCACAGGAGTCCCAAAGTTGCGAAATGTGAAACGCTGAAATCCCAAAACAGGCACATCAACAAAGACTCCATTTTGAAGTTTCGCAGACTGGTAAATCAAAGATCAAAGGAACTTTAACCTTTGAAGTAGCGATCCCTGAAATCCCAAAATAGACATGACGAACGCCCATGAAGTTTTGAAATCACGATAAGATATGGACCATTGGGTCCAGAGGACATGTGGCGAATAACCTCATTTCACTGACTGGAAAGTCAAAGGAACGAGGTTCCCTAACCTCTCTAACTCGCGATATGCGAAATTGTGAAATAATCCTAGTCGTTGGATCAAGGAAAAATCTGGGCCATCAGACCCAGGAGGTGAATGTGACAGACCATGTCAGCAAGAACAGGTGGCAGCCTACGTCAAAAAGGACACGTGGCACAATCATATAAGGACAAGTGTCAAGTTGATTTGGCATTTCAGGAACCTAGAAATCACAATTATGAGTGACACATGGAAGACACAGGGATCATGACACGTCATTCCAGGAATTTAGTTTCAGGAGTTTTAGCATCAACTCTTCCCTAAAGTCCCGAAAGTTGAAGTTCTGGGGTGGAGGGTAGCCGTCCGATCACCACAGATCGTGGACCGTTGATCTGAAGAGAGAATGGTTCAAATGATTAGCAAGTGGTCATAGGCTGTGGTCACATCGTCAAGAGTTGGAGGAAGGTGCTAACAACTAAACTCCATTTCGGAGATCGTGACTTGGAGAGTCGAGATGCCTCGCAACAGGAATTCACGACATTCGAAATCGTGAAATACTGAAATGTGAAAAACACCTTTTTGTGTGGGTTTCGGATACCGGGAGTTGGAGTGTCGAAACACTTCACCACAAGAATGCCGAAATGGTGAAATGCTGAAATGCAAAATGGCGAAATCAACGCGAGACCCTGTGCTTGTAATCCAACGGTGTTGGATACTTGGAAATCTGATCAAATGACTATTGTTGCTCTTCACAGTTAATCGATCAGTTACGATTCAGTTAGCAGAATTGAATCATGACTCTTGGATGATTGGCGATTCAGTTGCTAATGCATTTTCTTGGAGGTTCACAGTGTAAATGCTAGAAACAACTGATGGTTTCTACCAGAGGACTCGAAGAGACTTTAGGGTGATCGCCAGAAAAGATGAAGAGTCTCGAGGCATCTTCCAGTTCCATGAAGACTATTCATAGAGGCTATTGACAGATGTAAGACTGTTGGAGCCTAGAACTGCAACAGAGGGAATGAGCTCGACTGTGACAGAGAAGACGAAGAGTATCGACTGCTGGAGAGGCTAAGGAATCTCAACATAACACCCAGTGATGATGGACACATGGGTTTAACCACCAGAGAAGCTGAAGAGTTGCAATGATGATCAGGAAGAGCACTCAACATGGGGAGAGCATGCAGAAGCATTGTGAATAGAGGATGTAGAAGATGCACATAGAGAATAAGAATGTAGAAAAAAGAAGATATGAGGGCTGTTGTTGAGAGTGATTCAGGAGTGTAGAAGGAGGCAGAGTGTAGCAGCTGAAATGCATAGAAGAGGAATGGTGCATAGAAGGGACATGGCACATCAAGCATAAAGTGCAGTAGAAGAAAAGAATAGAGATGCATAATTGAGACAGTAAAAGAAGGTTGAGGTGCACTTGTAGAGAAAAGTAGAATGTCAGAAAGCGCAAGAAGATGTAGGCAGAGAGACATTGATATAGGAGAGAAGAGCAACATAATAGAACAATGATAAGCTTGGTAAGCCAATGACAACTATTGAATCACTATAATAAGTTTCAGTAGAAAATATTTATATTTCAGGGTGGTTGGGAGGTGCTAGGGAGGACGGCTGTCCTCAGAGGTTCAAGTGGGTGCTTGAACAGAGGGAGTTGTAGCTTCCATCTGGTTGCAGCCAGAGAAACCAGGGTGCCAGGGTGGTGCAAGGGAGAATTGTTATTCTCTGTTATATAGGTTGGTGCCTGTGTGACTGGAAGTTGGTGCTAGAACACTTAGGGAGTTGGTGCTTCCTTCTAGTGGGTGCTAGAGAAACCAGGGAGTTGGTGCTTCCTTCTAGTGGGTTCTAGAGAAACCAGGGAGTTGGTGCTTCCTTCTAGTGGGTGCTAGAGAAACTAGGGAGTTGGTGCTTCCTTCTAGTAGGTGCTAGAGAAAACAGATATTTGGTGCTCTCAGCAAGTTGCAACTTTCAAAACAAAGGTTGTATCCTCACAATGAGTTGGAGATCATATGTATGATAGTGTATAGAATGTAAAGATTACTTATCATACCAAGAAGAAGAGGTTTTTACCCTTTATGGGTTTCCTCAGGAAATATCTGTCTCTGTATATTTCATATGTGTGACTCATGTCGAATGTTTTATTTCTTACCTCCCTGCATTATTGTGGTTGTCATTAAATGCTCTGAAAAGAGTTTAAAATAAGCATAATTGTTTAAGCACAGTAACAATTGATTCACCCCCCCCTCTCAGTTGTCCAACAATTGGTATTAGAGACGACTGCTTTTATCTAAGCGTATATCCTAGAGCTTAAACATGTCAATCCATGAAGGAAATTCAATCAATAAGGCCCCTCTGTTGAATGGAACAAACTCCGCCTTCTGGAAGGTTAGAATGAGAACATACCTAATGGCCTTAGGTGCTGATATTTGGGATGTAGTAGAGACTGGATATATAAATCCTATTGTGATAGCTTCCAAGGATGATAAGTTAGAATTTAGCTTTAATTCTAAGGGGATGAATGTTATCTTGAATGGACTTGCAGAAGTCGAGTTTGTAAAGGTGATGCATCTTCAAACTACCAAAGAAATGTGGGACAAACTCATTAGTAGTTATGAAGGTAATGAGAAGGTAAAAGATGCCAAGATTCAAACCTATAGAGTACAGTTTGAAAATCTATAGATGAAAGAAGATGAAACCACTGAGAAGTATTTTCTAAGAGTTGAAGAACTAGTAAATGCAATGAAAGCACTTGGTGAAAAAATTGAGGAACCCTCTTTAGTTCAAAAAATTTTGAGACCTCTGCCAGATAGGTTCAACCCAAAGGTCTCAGCTATAGAATAACTTAATGATATAAAGGCTTTGTCTTTTGATAAAATTCTAGGAACATTGAATGCATATGAAATGATGATAGTTACAGATAATCCCACCTCTAGAGAAGCATCATTTAAAGCAGATAAGAATGAAGATTCCGAGCCTGATGAAATTGAAGAAAAATTTGTGAGAAGACTAAAGAAAGGATCAGGCAAGTACCAAGGTAATATTCCCTTCAAATGTTTCAATTGTGGTAAGATAGGTCATTTTGCAAATAAATGTCCACACAAGAAACATGATCAAAACTCTGAAGGTGAAGAGAAGTACAAATCCAAAATATTTGATAGAAAGAAAAGTTTATATGTAAACAATGATGACTCCTCAGAAGACACTGATAGTGACTCTTCCTGTGAAGATAAGGTAAATGACTTCATGCTTATGGCCAAAGAGGATTATGATAATAAAAGCACAGGTAGTGATGATAATGATGAAGAAGTTGTGGTTGAATTGGAAAGAGAGCTGATCAGTTCTTTGGAAGAGATTGACAGACTCAGACTTAAGAAGATAAAGCAAAAACAATTGCTAATACAATTCAAGAAAGGAACTAAAAAACCTGATGAAGACTTTTCCGTGCTAAAAGTGGAATTAGAAGAGGCAAAGAAAATAAAGGACATTTTGAAACAATAGTTATCAGAAAATAAGGCAAGATCTGAAGCCCTGGAAGAAGAAGTAGTGAAAACAAGGAAAGAGTTGGAGAACTTTCAAGCCTTGTATCATCAGAATCTGTCAAGTATCAAAGCCTCAGAAGGATTAGCCACCATTCTAAATCAGCAAAGGAATCCAAAGATGAAAAATGGTTTGGGTTATGAAGAGGGATCAAGTAGTGGTCAGCCAAGAAACAAAGAACCCATCAAGTTTGTCAAATTTGTCAAATCTACAACCAATGACAACAAAAAACCTACAGAAACAAAGGAAGACAATCAACCACCTAGGAGGAGTAAAGAAAAAGGTGCCAGGACTGAATATGTAGAACAAAGAAATAATACACTCCCTACTCAAGGAAATCATCAACATAGAAGAAATCGATTTTCTCAAAGAAGACAACCATTTTCCAGGTACAAATAATTTTTCTATGGATATTGTTTCTACTGTTCTAACTTTGGTCAAAAAACTGTAAATTGTTCCTTAAGACTTAGACATGAGCAATTAAGATTTCCAAGGAATAAATATCCGCCACAACAAAGAATGATACAACCAAGTAACAAATCATCACATATTGCAAATTGCCAAATTAAGTCTAGAGACATGCAACTGAGGAGGTCAAGAAATACTAAACAGTCAATGAGTAGACAACGCTGCAACAATAACTTTGACCTATTGAATAATGAGATTGAATGCTATAACTGTCACAACTTTGGCCACAAATTTGCAAACTACCACCTGAAGAATTACAAAGCAGATCCAAGGATAAAGTTCTTAGATAGAAAGGGCAGCACATGGAAAAGGAAAGATAGTGAAAAAGGTGGTCTAGCACTTTCAACTCAAAAACAAAAGGCCTCTGGGAATATAGACAGTGGATGTTCCAAGCACATGAATGGAGACGAGGATAAGCTTCTGTCAATAAGTAAAAGAAAAACAAGAAATGTGATCCTTGAAAATGATGAACCAGGTAAAATCAAGGATAGAGGGATGGTGAGTTTGAGTAATGTCAAAGGAGATGCTCAGTACGTTCTACTTGTGGATGGTCTAAAACATAATTTGCTCAGTATAAGTCAAAAGTGTGACAGAGGCAGTGAATAGTTGTTCACGTCCAAAGAGTGTAAGGTAAATGTAAACTCAAGACAAGTGGTGAATAAAGGAATAAGGACAATTAATGATGTTGATATTGAATCCTCCCCTGCAAGTAAAGAAGAAGACACAGATACAATAATGAATGTTCAGTTAGCATCTATCCCATGGAAGAAGTAGAAGAAGAATCATGTCATAAGATGGAAGTTGAAGTTTTAAAGGTTGAGAAGTCAAACACCCAAAGCAAGTTCTTAAGTAGCTCCATGACCCTGGATAAGATCTTGGATATTAGAGATCACAAAATGACAAATCTAGTATTGGATACAACAAGGAAGAAATTAGTACTCCTAAGAAACCTGATACAAGTCCTTCGTCTGTGAAAAAGAAAAGCAGGTATGAGAGTGGTTGTAGCGGTTTTTTCTTGTGATTGAATTTGGTCATAAAAGCCTTGGATTGTATGCATCATGGAAGAAAAATGAAATTGCAGTAATAGAGATCGATGAGAATCAATGGGGAGATCCAAGGGTTATTTAAAAAGTACAAGCTACAATTACGCAGTGTTTCATTAGGACATCAACATCTTCAACAACAACATTTTGTTTTACAAAATGATATAAATGACATCCTATAGAGATAACAAGAGGAAATACCTTTTCAAGGAAAGCTAAAATTTTAGGAACAAAGGGGGAAAGCAGTCAGAAGAAGAGAGAGAATAGTGACAGGGGGAGTCATCCAGTTATGACAAGAAAAGGTTGATGAAGGAGTCCTAGTAAGAGAGGTGAGCAATTTTGAGTATTCTACAGAGGATACAGCGGAAGCTGAAGATGAACAGGTCCAAGAATTAGAAGGAGAAGACTCTGGTTTAGATACAAATATTCTGCAGGCCTCAAATAAGAGATTCCATCATGTCAGGGGGAGTTTGTGTTGGTTTAATATCTGATACCTCATAAAAATACTGCAATAGCTCAAGGGGAGCGTGTTTTCTTTAACATTGATGTCAAAGGGGGAGAAAAGGAGTGGTCCAGACCAGATGCTACAATTGGAGGTCCAAACAGATTAGCGCAGTTGTTCAGGGTTGCCATCAATGCCAAAGGGGGAGATTGTTGGCATGTTTACAAGAAGAGCATGCTTGTCATTCATGGAAAGAACATCAACAACGATGGCATGTCTACAGGCAAGAAGAACAACAACGATAGCATGCTTATAGTTATTGATGACAAGAACAACAACGATGAAGGTATGGTTATAGGAAAGAATAGTAGCGACGTTAGCAGGTTTACAGTTGGGAGACAACAATGGAAAACATGAAGGCAAGGAAGATCAGTAGTGATGATGGCATGGTAAGATTAGAAGCGTAAAATCCATTTTGGAGTTTTGGATACCGGAAGTTGGAGGAGTCAAGAGTCAAGACTCTTCATCATAGGAGTCCTGAAGTTGCGAAATGCAAAACGTCGAAATCCTGAAACATGCACATCAAGCCACGACTTAATCTCCATTTCAGATTTTTAGATACTGGGAGTTGGAGGAGTCAAGAGTCGAGACTCTTCATCACAGGAGTCCTGAAGTTGCAAAATGTGAAATGCCGAAATCCCAAAACAGGCACATCAAACCACAAATTAATCTCCATTTCAGAGTTTCGGATACCAGGAGTTGGAGGAGTCAAGAGTCGAGACTCTTCATCACAGTAGTCCCGAAGTTGCGAAATGCAAAACACCGAAATCAACAAAGACTCCATTTCAGAGTTTCGTAGACTAGGAAATCAAAGATCAAAGGCACTTTGACCTTTGAAGTAGCGAACCCCAAAATCCTGAAACAGACATGACGAAGGCATGTGAAGTTTTGAAATCATGATAATATTTGGAACATTGGGTCCATAGGACACGTGGAAAAATATCTCCATTTCGCTGACTAGAAAGTCGAAGGAATGGGGTTCCCTAACCTCTCGAACTCGCGATATGCGAAATCACAAAATAATCCTAGTCATTGGATCAAGGACAAATTTGGGTTGTCAGACCCAGGAATTGAATGTGGCAGACCATGTCAGCAAGGACATGTGACAACCTATGTCAAAAAGGACACGTGGCACAATCATATAAGGACAAGTGTCAAGTTGATTTGGCATTTTAGGAACCTATAAATCACAATTTTGAGTGACACATGGCAGACACACGGATCACGACATGTCATCGAGTGATGTCATTTTAGGAATTTAGTTTCGGGAGTTTTAGCATCAAATCTTCCCCAAAGTCCCAAAAGATGAAGTTTCGGGGTGGAGGATAGCCGTCCGATCACCACAGATCATGGACCGTTGATCTGAAGAGCGAAGCGCTCAAATGACTAGCAAATGTTCATAGGCTGTGGTCACATCGTCGAGAGTTAGAGGAAGGCACTAACAACTAAACTCCATTTTAGAGATAGCGACTTGGAGAGTCGACATGCCTCACAACAGGAGTTCGCGACATGCGAAATCATAAAATGATGAAATGCGAAAAACACCTTTTTGTGTAGGTTTCAGATACTGGGAGTTGGAGTGTCGAAACACTTGACCACATGAATGCCAAAATGCTGAAATGCGGAATGATGAAATCAATGCGAGACCCTGTGCTTGTAATGTAACGGTGTTGGATACTTGGAAATCTGATCAAAGGGATACTGTGTCTCTTCACGGTTAATCGATCAGTTACGATTCAGTTAGCAAAACTAAATCATGACTCTTGGATGGTTGGCAATTCAGTTGTTGATGAGTTTTCTTGGAGGTTCACAGTGTAACTGCTAGAAACAACTGATGGTTTCTGCCAGAGGACTCGAAGAGACTTTAGGGTGATCTCCAAAGAATATGAAGAGTCTCGAGGCATCTTCCAGTGGAATAAATATTGTTCATAGAGGCTATTGACAGATGTAAGACCGTTGGAGCCTGGAACTGCAACAAAGGGAATGAGATCGACTGTGACAGAGAAGATGAAGAGTCTCGACTACTGGAGAGGCTAAGGAATCTCGGCATAACACCCAGTGATGATGGACACATGGGTTTAACCACCAGAGAAGCTGAAGAGTTGCAATGACGATCATGAAGAACAATCGACACGGGGAGAGCATGCAAAAGGATTATGAATAGAGGATGCAGAAGATGCACATAGAGAATAAGAATGTAGAACAAAGAAGATATGAGGGATACTGTTGAGAGTGATTCAGGAGTGTATAAGAAGGCAGATTGCAACAACTGAAATGCACAGAAGAGGAATGGTACATAGAAGGGACATGGAACGCAGAGCATAAAGCGCAACAGAAGCAAAGAACATAGATGCATAGCTGAGACAGTAAAAGAAGGCTGAGGTGCACTTGTAGAGAAAAGAAGAAGATCATAAAGTGTAAGAAGATGCAGGCAGAGAGACACTGATACAGGAGAGTAGAGTAGCATAGTAGAAAATTGACAAGCCTGGTAAGCCAATGACATCTATTGAATCACTGTAATAAGTTTCAGTAGAAAATATTTATATTTCAGGGTGGTTGGGAGGTGCTAGGGAGGATTTTTGTCCTCAAAGGTTCAAGTGGGTGCTTGAACAGAGGGAGTTGTAGCTTCCATCTAGTTGCATCTAGAGAAACCAGGGTGGCAGGGTGGTGTAAGGGAGAACTATTGTTCTCTGTTATACAGGTTTGTGCCTGTGTGACTGGAAGTTGGTGCTGGAACACTTAGGGAGTTGGTGCTTCCTTCTAGTGGGTGCTAGAGGAACCAAGGAATTGGTGCTTCCTTCTAGTGGGTGCTAGAGAAACCAGGGAGTTGGTGCTTCCTTCTAGTAGGTGCTAGAGAAAACAGAGAGTTGGTGCTCTCAACAAGTTGCATCTTGCAAAACAAAGGTTGTAGCCTCACAATGAGTTGGAGCTCATATGTATGATAATGTACAAAATGTAAAGATTACTTATCATACCAAGAAGAAGAGGTTTTTACCCTTTATGGGTTTCCTCAGGAAATATCTGTCTCTGTATATTTCATATGTGTGATTGATGTCGAATGTTCTATTGCTTACCTCCCTGCATTATTGTGATTTTCATTAAGTGCTCTGCAAAGAGTTTAAAATAAGCATAATTTTTTAAGCACAATAACAAATGATTCACCCCCCCTCTCAGTTGTCCAACATGAGAGTGAGTGGAATGGAAGTGGATGTGATAGGATGGAGGACAGGTGGCGAAAGGCGAAAGGTAATGGGAGAATGAAGGAGAACGACATGAGTAGGAGAGAAGGTGAGTGGAAGATAGGTGTAAGCGGGAGCGCAGGGGGTATTGGATGAGTGGTTCGGTGGGTTTCGGGAGGGGGGGTATATGGTAAGAAAAATTAAGTGAGGGGGTTCTAGTAACATGTGAGGTTGACACGTTGTGTAGGGCTCCCGCTGGGAAAACCACTTTTCCCGGACCCCCCCCACCGTTAAAGGTAGAAAGGTCAAGGGGGTCCAAAATTCATCGAGGGCCATTGATCTGAGCGTGATGGGTCCCGTCGATAATATCTGAGCAAGATTTAACAATACACAACAAAGTGTCATGTCTGCCAGAAACTTAGGATAAAAAATATGTAATGGGTAGCGGTAGGCTTGCAATTTTTCCATTTTTACACCATGGTCTTTTCCCTAAGCTAGAAATGATCAATTTTAACCAATCAAGAGGCTTTTTGAATCTGAAGACCCTTATGATTTTCCTCTTTCTCTTTTCTTTGGGAAATTATTTGTAGTGAGGAATATCATTTACCACATACAATCATTGAAGGAATAAATTCCAATCACCATTTGATCCTATGAAATAAAGGGTTCTAACATCTAGATTGTGAAGTAATAACTTCACAAAATTGTATCGACTAGATATTTGGTCTCTTGATAATCCTTTTATGTTTTTTTGATTTTTCCTTATTTGAGTGGTTTGCTTTCAATTGTGCGAATATTTTGTGATTTAAATGTTTCCACTTGACATTATTATGTTTAATATGCTAACTATTGAAAGTGACTTTAACATTGGTTCTTCATTCTTATATCTATTATTTTTCATTTTGAATTTCTTGATTTTCAACATGAAAATTCAAAACAAGAGTATGAACGATTTCGTGATTCCATTAAATTATTAGCAAATGGTTTCATAACATGTTTTTATTTTTAGGTCTTCTTTGTTGGTTAATGAATGAAAAAAATGATTTGACAATGGAATCCAAGAATATATTTATTATTGATTTTATACACTTGTTCATGTTTTCCTAATACTATTTGTTGATATTTAAAAAATGAATGATCTCATTTGAGCATGAGCTAGAGAACTAGATTTCTATGAATAATCAAGACATGAATTTCTTTGGTCTTAATGCTAATGGTCATAATCCTTATCATGACTTAAGACTATGAACAATGGTTAAGTTTTCGTTATGTATTTGGACCTTTCATTTGAATTACATGACATTACAAAGGTCATTACTATAAAAAAATTTGTTACTATCATGACATGGTTTTCAAGTCATTATTTTTATTACTTGGTCATTATGCAAAGTTCTTTGCAATTAATTGTTTTAACAATCATTCTTAATAACCATGTAATTCAAAAAACAGAATTGATTACATGTTACACTATGTTTAAGACATGTGGCTAATAAAAAAAATGAGAATTACATTGTTTATCGTCAATTAAATGTAAAAGTGGTCAAGGTGAGTGACAAAGAAATTTTAATGGATAAGACAGTAATAACATGAGCTACCCAATTTCCAGTAGAAAGAGAAAAGTGGCCCAAGAGTTGTCCAGTGATTTAACAATTTGTTTTTGTGCATTTGTTTATAGTTTGTTTATAAAATAAACATATATATGAGTTTTTATTTTATTTTTTGTATTGTTTTATTATATTAATAACTAAATATTTGATTTAAAACAATACATAATGGAACATTCCATAGTTATTCTCAAATATTTTTGTTATTGTTAAGGTTTGATTTTTTTTTAGCATGAAGACGTTTAACTTATTTGTTTTCTATTATTAATAATTGTTTTGATTGTTTTGTTTACAAGATCTCATACTCCATATCATGGAAGACAGAGGAATTGCTCATTTTGGGAGAATAGTTTTTTTTTTTTTTGAGTAAAAAAGGTGGAACCTGCTATATTAAGTTATTGAAGAAACTTTGACAAAATGTACAGAGATATAGGTCTGAGTCACCCAAAAATGCTGCTGATTATCGGAAACCAGCATAGTTTGGAGAGCATATAACAGTAGCATGATAAAACGAAGAAACAAAATAGCATCTGTCCTGCCTGGAGGAAACCGGGACAGATGGCTATAGTCCAAGTGAGCATGTAACAATATCTTGATAAAGATAAGAAACAAAAAAATCATAGAAGACCTAGATACCCGGTGACCTGTCACCCTTGTTTGTCTGCCACGTAGACCCAGTCGGGATGGAAAATGCCTGCGTGCAAAGAGGGCACTTCCGCTTAGCTGGAACATTGGAGTATGCGTCAAGGAGCAAGTCCAAACGCTGGCCCATGAGAAGGGCTCTGTGCTCCAGGTCTACCATGTGGCCTCAGAGTTCAAACACCAGACCTAGATGCTCTGCATGGAGGAAAGAACCATGCAGGCCATTACCCACGTCGTTGAGGGATGCATCCCTCAATTCCACGGTCGCTCCATCTCTAGCTTTGAGCTCCATCAGCACTGCACCAGTCGCTTCTTCCTTCCTTGCATAACTGTTCCTATCTGCTTTCTTCTCAACCATTACCTGGATATCATGGCTGGTAGGTCTGTAGTCGCCCGACCATGGAATTTCCTCAACAATGCACCCAGGGATGTTGTCTTCCATAACAATTTTTGGGCCGCTTCCATCCTGGTGTTTATCCTCCATGGATTGGGGTTTCGGGGTGGTCACCAAGTCCTCAATGAATGGAATTTATTCCATGTAATAGGTGGGAAATGCATCCGCAACGCCATCCTCCTGCCTGTCTCCATGCTTAATTGCCATGGTTTCGTTGCTACAACCGACCCCCATCTCCGTAATGATGGATTGCAGAGCCAATTGTTCAGCTCGAGCCTTCTTTTTGAGAATGGAGGTTGCCATCAACTGAGCATGCTCCAGCTTCTCCTTCCTTTACCGCTGCACCTTGTGGGTGTACCAGGCCGAGCCACAGTGAGGCCTGCCCCACTTTATGGGCATAATTTCCTAGGAATAGATGACGATACCGTGAAGATGCAGCAAGATGGGAGTACGCCAGGATGAGAAGGATGCAGAACTGCACCAGATCTCCCAGATGATGATGAGATCCGAAGCAAGAGCAGACCTGCCCTGTCCAGGCACATGAAAAAATAAATTTCCAAAGGCTAAAGTCACCCGGCCATCCATAAACCCTGTAATGCTGAGTGCGCTATGAGCGAGAGTGTTCACGCGAGGGAGGTGTCCCTCCATCGTATAACTGTTGTTATGGCTGTCTGCCATCGTTAATGCAGGGTGGGTGGGTGATGGCCATCAACATTTATGCTATGGCTTAGTGATAAGCCCGATGTGAAGGGACTGCCGCGTGTCACCCCATCTGGGGCATTTTGGGAGAATAGTTACTAAAGGATTGAAATGAGAAAACTAAAAAATCACTTCACTTCTAGGGAGGCAAAATCAAATCTTCATTTCTGGGAAAACGATAATGAATTTATGGAAATGATCGAAAACCCCATATGCAAAACAAATTGATTTACCTCACTCTCGAGGATTTTCTTAGAAACAACACGGTTTGGGAGATACACATAGATCTTTGACATGGAATTTTCCAGATTTTGTGTGCAGTTAGCCTCCAATTTGGATTTTATTTGAACGATTGAGGGATATCAAAGATTGATGTTTGGCATGAAATTAATTAAATTGAATCATTTTATGTAGTACGGGATTATAAAAACAAGATTAGAGCTCTGGAATAAATGAGGAGCATGGAATAATGAATGGACTTGAGATTGTAATGGGAAGACAATGAACCTCATTTTTCTTTAGACTTTTTTTTTCTGTGAGTAATTTTGGAGTTTTTTAAAATATAATATCATTTGTTTTCATTTATGTGTTCATTTTCTTTCTTCCATATCTTTGTAGAATGAAACCTTATATTTTGTCCATGTTTTATTAATACATTGTTATGATATTAATTTGTGTATCTCTTGTTCCAAATATTAATATTTAAATAATATCAAATGTTATTTCATGTTTATCAATTTATAATATCCTTGAATTTTAGAAAAATAAATTCCAAGTTGAATTTAAAAATAAATTTTCATTTTTGGAAATTTGTATTTGGAAATAATTTTCCATTTATGGCAAATCTGAATTTTGAATTATGTAATTATCTATTTGATGATTGTTGGGAAAAGATTTGACTTTCCCAACTGTCCTATTTTGTTGGACACATGTATGAGACACAATTTTAATAAATGAAATGCTAGAAGACAAATAGAACAACCTTGTTAAAAATAGCTAACCATGACTCCATGAGTGGAGAACAGGTTTGAGTTAACTCAGAGCTTATTTTTACAAGTGGAAGAAGTTGAATTTGACCACTAGCAGCCCCTAAAAATCATGGATTTGTAAAGATGTGAATTTCCCCAAGGCGGGAAAGGAATGGAAATACCTAGGCATAAGATATATACAACATATGTGGGAGGCAAGAAACTGCTTAGTATGTTAGGGAATTGAGAATTGTGGTTGTTATGAGAACATGTGGTGTGAGGAAAAGAATTTTCTGATCTCTTGATGGTGACAATAGCTAAGGAGGATAAGTTAGTTCTCCCTTATGGACTCATGGTCATGCTAGGGGTGATCAGGACAAGTGATCATGGTTTTTTTGTTCTATGGTTGGGTGGAACATGGATGTTCCATTTTTTTCCCAACATTATTTTTTTCAGATATATATCTCAGCTGTGTATTCGAATTGTTGATGTTACGCTAATGAAGCCTTATTATTGATGTTATACAGTTGATCCCATATATTATTTTATTATACTTAGAGACAAAATCTATTGAAAATAACTATATATCCATATTAGTTGATATGGGTTTCCACTGTGTAAAATAGATGTAGTGGTATGTTATTGAAATTTAGTTTATATATAAGGGTCAACAAACTGCATTATATTTATGCTATTATGCTGATTAAAAGAATAACAGTCCCAATACATGCTTTGTCAGTTTATAAATCTGATACAGTAGAGCACAAGTCACTTGAAAAAAAGTAGATATACATATTTATTACCGTGAACAGTTCAAAGATCAAATGTTATAGTTTGAGTTCCTTAAACACCAGAACTCCATAGCTAGCTTAAAAAGAAATTTAAAGGACTGCATCAAACTATCTGCGAATACTCGCAAGGACTGGTGGAAGAAGATGGAACCCAAATACCTTTTGTGGATAGGACACACACTTATCCAAGTGCATTGACTATTCTCCCAACCTGTAACAGGAAATACAAAAGAATTAGTGACTTACTAATGCACAAAATTATTAAATATGAAAAAAAAAAGAATCAAGTATACTTAACATGGATTTTCGATGTCATATCGAAGCATCCTCGTTGACTTGCAAATCCATAAATACAATATGCGGGAAGGGGAGTGGATGCATTTTTTGTATGATGGGTTCTGTAATGTACCCCAAATTTACCAGATAAAACAAAATTGCTAGGTGCATTAAAAATTGTTTACTCTGTTATACTTGATTGTTTTGCAACTATAAACATCACCATCGGAATGCAACATATGCTTATTCATATTTACAAGCGACTAAAACAAGGTGGTTAACTTTTCCATGAAGTCGTGCCTATTTCAATCATTCAGTACTAGTGATAACAGTTGTCACAACAGGTTTAAGGTTCAGACTATTCATGAAACTGTAATCTGGTTATGTCCATAAAGTCTAAGGTAACCCTAGTCTACATGGTTTCTACCTTTATCAAGGGATACACACAAGTGTTTCACTAAAGCTCCACTTTTAAACAAGTCTTAGTACTCTCCACTTCATATCTAAATGAAGGAGTACTTTAAACTTTATTACAATAATCCCATACATCTCAGTCTCTTGTTCTTTATTATAACCTTACAATTCTAAGTATTAAGAATTGTTTAATCATTGATGTTATATATAAAAATCATTACCATATATCTATAGAGATATATATACATATAGTTCCTATATCTATAGTCATACAAGGAAACATGATTTCTTGAGTTTATAAGAATGGATTATCGTATGTCTTACTTGAAGTGTTTAACCTTATTCACATATGTCGATACAGGTCTCCTTGCAACAACCATACCCTAACTTTAAGTGCACTCTAACTATCACCAGTAGTGGACGTTCTTACTAGTTTTTCTTTAAGGCTTTTAACATAGTAGTTAGCAGGAACTTAACATATGTCAGTTGTAAAATGACAGGGTTGATCGAATAATGATGTTTAACGTTGAGGGTTGGAATCTCATCTGGCATGACAAGTCATAACCCTAATACTATTGTCCAACATGAAACCTCCCAACTTAGTGACAAGGATTAGCACTAATAGTGTTATGGGCTTGGTTCAATGCATAGTTAATACATGTCCATAAATAACATTGAATTCTCTGGTTAAAAGTTATGAGGTTCCTTCACTGTACTGATTCTAGGTTATCGTGACCAATGTGGATACACCATGTGCATTTATTCACATGGCCAGTGTACCCAAAGCATCCCTTCGCCACTACTTTGTGATACGAGAGTCTCCTAGGTAACTAATGTCTCATTTTTCCTTTGGCTCTTATGCATTTCGTAAAACCATCTAGTGTTAACCTATGCAACGCTTCTCTGTGTGTAAAGGTCAACAACAAGGAGGGTGTCTTCTTTGTGTAAGGAAAGAAAATGGGTGCAACACCATCTCGTTAACTTCTATACCAGGTAAGTTCACAACAAATCTATCTCTTCAACTATCTGTAGAAGATATGGAAGGGTCAGTCGCATTTAAGTTTGTCTTTGTAGTTGGTTTCCTTACGGCTGTTGGTTGAGGACCTTCCTTTCGCCATTCTTAACTCTTTGAAGTATTTCCATCCATGTTCTATGTAAAATAAGAATTTCTAACTTGTGGTCGTTTATGGTCCTATCTCTCCTGTGAGGGAAACCATCCACTACTCATGGATTTCATTGAGACTTGTATGCAGTTTTTACACAGGCGGCTCAGTTTTCCTGATTCAGGGATAGTCCTGTAGCATTGTTAGGGTTTTGTTGGAAATAAATTATCCTCAATCTTATCCTTAATTCTTAGGCTTGTATTTTCGTTTGGAGTCACTCATGGTATACCTATTGCCGAAAACTCTTGTGGCTAAAACCTACTTGGGTTTTTCCATAGTGACCCTTAAATTCCACATATGGTGTCTTATGTGAGTAATTGTGTATTATTTCTCTCTTTGTATTCTATCATAATTATCTCTTACATTCATGAATTTTTTTTAGAAATACCTGGACCTCGATCTTCTCTTTGTCATTTATACTTGTGTTTTTTTAATTAGGTTGCTCACGACATGCCTCTCGCCCGTGAACCCCTTGGTTAAAAACCCTTCTCTGGTTCCTACAATCATTCCTAAGTTCACTTAGTGTATTATCTGCGGGTATAGGTTGTGTATTTAATATTCCAGTTTTGAGTAAGTGATGAGTCTTCGAACTATCGACTCTTGAAAGGGTTACACATCCAAACTTACTGTGAATTATTTCTTTCTCAAATTAAAAGCTATAAAATCGTAAACCAAATTTCTGTGATTTCGGTAAGGTTTTCTTTCTGCTGGGTAAAGTTTAATAACGAAATCTATTTACCTTGCTCGTACTTGTACAGGAATTGTTACAGTCCTAAGACTTCCACTGTGTGTAATTATTCCATAATTTAAACTAAATTAAAGTATTTACCCTTACTCTCTATTCCATAACTCTGTGTTTAAATGGTCTAATTGCACTTCTTTAGTGTAAATAAAAAGGTAATTTAAGTATCCATAAATCCGTCGAACTCTCTTCCATGGGGCATATTATCTGTGATAAAAATAGAAAGGTTGCGGTAGGCTCGCAAATCGTAATTTAGATTCCGTTTTATGCTTGGTTTCTTGACTGTGTTTTCTTTATTGTTCTGGTTATGCAATATATTACATGTTTAACAATGTTCTATCTACTTGCTGACATTCTGGGAAATCGGTTAATCATGTTCGGTTACAAAACTAATGATGGGACCCCTGTTTTCATTGCGAGGGTGACCATCAGTCATTTCGAGGTCCACTCCTCCCCTTCGGACTCTGGACAGTTCGCTTCAGCGACATCGATGTAAAATGTAAGCCCTATGCATACAGAACCTTATAAAACATAAATATAAATACAAAAACTCTATCTATTAAATAACATAAATAACAATTATATTATAATAAAGTCTTCAAAAAAATTTATTTTAATAATTCATTAAACTAATATTTGTTAAACTAATATTGATTAAGCTAATATTTATTAATCATGATAATTAAATAATTAATTAGGGTTGTTACAAAAAACACCCACGCCAATCCCAAGCTAAGTATTATTCGTGTGTTGAATATTCAACAAATTATTTTTTGTTGATTTCCTTAACACTGTTTACTAATGCTCAATTTATCCTCAATATTTAATTTCGTTGATTGTTCATAATTCTGTTTACTGATTTCTCGATTTCCCTCTTGCAGGAATAATCATTCCGAGGAAATGGATTTACGAGATCTCTTCACTCGAAAGGTATTCGAGTTCCAACTCTCGTCGTTAGAATTTTACTTCCAGGTTCTATTTATAGTGGTACACGGTTCCACCCTAGAGTACTCTATTGTGATAGTTTTGAACGAGGGTTCCGAGAATAAACTGGTTACATGTAATTAGATTATTTATTGGAATAAACATATGTAAATGGAAACCTATATTGAATACGATCCCATGATTATACAACTATGATAGCATGTGTTGCGTGAAATATTAAATCTCTGTTTGTGTTGAACAACCTCTGTAACATGTAGCCTGTAATATATATATCACTGAAATTTGCTTATGGGTTTGCTGTAATGTACAAAAGAATATAATTTTTCGATGACTTTGATAAAATCTGATCGAGGGAAGTTTACTTGAAAACTCATGTGACTTAAGGATCGATAAACAAATTTCTGTGTTAAGAGTATACTATGTGTATCTTTTCATGCCACAATATATATATATATATATATATATATATATATATA
>CBVK0102263161.1:0-13747 GCA_900067695.1 Picea abies | reverse complement strand
GGTACATATTGATGAGTCATAGTTGATGAGTAGTTGACACATGATTGGTACATACTTCGTACATGGTTGGATGCACTTATTTATGGTACAGGTTGATTACAGGTTGCTGCATGGTTGATGCACTTGTTTATGGTACAGGNNACAGGTTGGTGCATGGTTGATGCACTTGTTTATGGTACAGGTTGATTACATGTTGAGGTATAGGTTGATGCATGCTTGATGCATGGTTCAAATTTATTGGTACAGGTTTACAGTTGTATATCTCACAGTGATAGTGTGAAAGTGGTTCCATCATTCTATTTCTACTTCAAGGTGGCAGGACGGGGCAAGGACAGGTGGTTGTAGCCACCTTCCGGTTGTAGCCGGAGAACATTGGGGGTTGTAGCCTCCTTCTGGCTGTAGCCTGAGAAACTAGGGGATTGGAGCCTCCTTCCAGTTGCAGCTGGAAAACAAAGGAAGTTGGTGCTTCAATTGAATGTAATTATTCAAGACATATAAGAAAAAAAATTCCGTGGTTTTCTCTCGATTTGGGTCTCCACGTAAAACACTGGTGTACTATGTATGTGTGTGATTGTTTATTTCTTACTTCTCATTATTGGATAATAGTTCTACATTGATATAACATTTGAAGAAAAAGGATTATAATTACATTATTACTGATTCACCCCCCCTCTTAGTAATCCAACACCATAGTCTCACACTGAGGGGAATAGTCAACCAAACTAAGGTTATATTCTTAAGTTGACTTAAGAAAAAGAGAAAAAGGAATAAAAAAATAACTCAATGAAGAAATAGAAGCGTTGGAGGTTGAGTTAGGGTTAACTCTAGGAGTTAACTGAACTCAATAGGGAAATAGAAGAAAGTATAAAGACAAGGCTAGGGCACCCCTCTTATTCATTCTAGATTTTGGTATTTTGCTTGTTGATGCTCTTGAGCATACAGTTTTGAGGGTTTTGATATTACAAACCCTAGTGAGCAGCTCAGTCATGAAATATTCCACTCACCTAGCTCCAAGCTTGGTCTTGGGGATGAAATAATCCACCCACACCATTCTACAACTACCATCTATCTAGGAGGACTAACAAGGTCGTATCGTTTGGATCAGCAGGGCCGTACCAGCTAGGGTTTTCTTGCAGGGGCGCACCCATTGTTGAGGAAGAGTTTGATCCAACCAAGGGAAGAAGCTTGAGATTTTTCCAGCACTAGGATTTTTCTTGCAAGACCTTTCTCATGAGTTTGAGGGCTTCTTGGAGGAGTTATCATGTCCCTATCATTTATTGTAGGTTGGGACAATTTTAGGAGTGAGAGTACGACTTGGTGATTTAGTATTTCTCAGATCTAGAAGGAAATAGGCTAGATTTGACCTTGAAATTTCTCTCAAGTGCTTGTGGCTGCCCGATCTATCATCCAGGAGATTTTCAGACGATTCAGAACTTGTATTTAGTTGGGCCATACTATTGGCCATATTTAGGGTTTCAAGAGGGTCATACCATCCTAGGGTTTTTGTAGTTTGAGGAGGAAGCTTCAGTGTTTGAGATTCATACTTTAGGAGGAGGCTTCCCTTGCCTTGATATATCATTAGGAAAATTTTGGCAGCATCAAGGGGTCTATATCTTTAGGAGGGTCGAACCCTTGGTGTCCTTGTCTTCAGTAGGCCGTACCAACAATCATCAAGGTCGTACCAGTTGCTTGAGTGGAGGCCAAAACCCTGGTCTTGTAGTTGAGCGTTCAACTTCTATTGGCAGCCTTTGGGAGGCTTGATTTGTATCTCCGAGAGCATTTTGTATACAACTCCATTATTGTCTTGAATCCATCTACTTTAGATCTGCTTTTCTATTATATCAGGTGCTTGCTTTCTTATAATAAAGTTCACCTATTTTCTTGTGGTTCATATCTTGTGTAATGTTGATGATCTTCATATGATTACAATGATTCTTATACAAATCTATGGCTGAATAACTGAATAAACCCTAAGGCCAAAATATTCATGGCTAGCCTGCATACACAACAAATAATAATCAAATCAGTGGTTAGTTAGTGATTTCAAGAAAAACAAATTGGCTTGGGATCATTACAGTGGTATCAACGCTTTGATCCTCCACACCTGTGAGGATTAGCGCATGCAAAGGTACAGTGGTATCTTTATGGGAAGAAGGAAGAAACCAACCAGTGAAATAGAGGCTGAAATGGAGGGTTCAGGAGATGACCGTGAACCATAGGGCTTGGCTTTCTTGGCAGTCGAATTTAACAAATTTTAGCAAACCTTGAACCTCACAAAAGGCAACTTGGTCTACCGTTTACAGGAAAACCAGGAGACAAATCAAAGGGGGTAGGCCGAAATTGTTGAGACCTTGAAAAAGGTATATGGGAGCCCAAGGAATATTGATGAGAACTAGACTTGGATAACTGAGCTATTGATGTAGATGACTCATCGGGGGAAAGACCCTGAAACGTATGGAAACAAAGTGGTTGGTGGATCTAGTGGATCCCATGGTGAAAATAGATATAATCCAGAAAAAAATCCCAAATATGAGGGAAGCCATGGAGGAGGCACATCATATGGACAAATGGGTAGCAGGGATAACCCTAGACCATACTTTCCCACATTCACAGATGAACAGGTACAACAAGAATAGGTGGATGACTTTGTTGAGCAGATGGCACAATGTACTAAGGAGTACTATGGATTGGAGATGTTGATTCAAAGGTAGATGTCCTTGGATAAATACTACCAAATCAAGTTCAGAAACAAACCTAGGCCGAGCCATAGGAGCAACTATGAGTTTGAACGAAGAGTAGGGAAGATGGAAATCCCATATTTTGATGGCACGACCAAGATGACAACACATGCATGGGTGCAAAAACTGGATACATATTTGTAGCTTTATCCCATGAGGGAGATGGAAGTCATCAAGTTTGCCACTATGTACTTGGATGGCAAGGCTCATGATTGGTGGTATCATGGACTCACCACCCTAGGTCACAATCAGATAGTGTCCTACACTGAATTCACCCAGAGGCTCATTGATAGATTTGATCAAGGAGATCCTGAGCCACACTTCCAGGAACTCACACAGCTCAAGAAAACAGGTACGACTAAGGCATACATTGAAGACTTTCAGAGATTGGCAGTGATGGTGCATGATATATCACCAACCAGACTCATGATTCTCTTCACTAAAGGGTTGATGGAACCCTTGAAGGGTTGGGTAAAGGATTTTAAGCCTACCAATCTATAGGATGCAATTTGGAGGATGAGGGACCTAGGACCAGCTGCTAGGCTGAAATTTATACCTAGACCAACCCTTAACACCGAAGGAAGAGATCAGAGATCTCCAATGAATAAAGGAGGATGTGACCTAAGGGGGTTTGATAGGGGTCATGGAAGAATGGATGACAACACCAGGAGGGAACTTAGAAGGAAGAAACTCTGCTTCACATGCAAAGAACCATGGAACTCATCACACAAGTGCATGGGTCGTGGCCAGGTGCACTACATATAAGTGACCTCAGACAATGAGGAGGAGGAATATTGTGGCCAAATATAGAACATAGAGGCTGAAACCACAGAGACAACAGAAGAGGAGGTCCCAAAACAAAAAAATATGGCTAAAGGGAATTCCACCTTAGCATCTATCAGTGGGGTGAGCAAATTTAACACTTTTAGGATGAGAGGAGTCTTGCAGGGGAAGAAAGTATCAATATTGATTGATGGGGGAGAATCTCACAAATTCATTGACTCAACATTGTTGAAGAGAAGGCATATACCTACAGTGGAATTTGAAGGGTTCAAGGTGGAGGTGGCAGGTGGAAGCACTATGCCTTGTGACAGATACATTCTAGGTATGAAGCTTACATTGGGTAGGCATGAGTTGGTACATGATGTCTATGTGATGGATCTTCCAGACACTAACATAATCCTTGGATTTCAATGGCTCATCACATTAGGACCTATCACCACCAACTATAATACCATGGAGATGTATTTTATAGAGAATGATGGACGAAAGATAGTGCTCTGGGGCATGACATGCAACTCTTCCAAGATAGTCATGGATAAGAGGATGGAGGCCATCTTCAAGAGAGAAGAGATCGTTTATGTAGCTGAGTGTAGGATTTCAACATGTGTGGATGAGCAGGGTAAGGTTCACTACACTCCAAAAATCCAAGAGATCATTGACAAGCATAGCAAGGTGTTTGGGCCGATATCTCCAGGAGTGCCACCAGACAGGGGGTTTGAGCATATCATTGAGCTAGAGAATGGGAGATAAACCAGTCATCTCCACACCATACAGACATATGAAGAAGTACAAGGATGAGATAGAGAAATCCATCAAAGAACTTTTGGACATGGGGCACATCAGGCCAATCTCTGGTCCCTTTGCTTCCTCAGTAGTGCTGGTCAAGAAGAAAGATGCAACTATGCTGATGTGCATTGAATTCCAAGCTTTGAATAAAAAGACAATAAAAAATAGGTACCCTATACCTAGGATTGATGAGTTGCTGGATGAATTACATGGAGATGTCTATTTCACAAATATTGACCTACGTTCTAGCTACCATCAGATCAAGATGAGGGAGGAAGACATCTCAAAAATAGCTTTCAGGTGTCATTACGGCCATTATGAGTTCTTGGTGATGCCCTTTGGGTTAACCAATGCCCCAACCACGTTCCAATATTGCATGAACCATGTGTTCAACAAACAGCTGAGGAAACACTTGTTAGTATTTTTTGGTGACTTGCTCATTTACAAAAAGACATGGGAGGAACACCTTCAACATGTGGATCAAATTCTGTCTAATATGGAGGAACAATCACTGTACGCTAAGGAGTCCAAATGTGAGTTTGGAATGACAGAGGTACTTTACTTGGGACACATCATTGGAGAAAAGGGGCCACAGGTGCATCAGGAGAAAATAAAAGCCATTATGGAGTGGCCTACTCCTAAAACATTCACAGAGTTTAGGGTGTTTCTAGGCATGTGCACGTACTACAAGAATTTTTTCAAGGGGTTTTCCTAGATGTGTGCACCCTTGAACGATTTGACTAAGAAGGGAGCCTTCAAATGGAGTGAAGAAGCTCAAATACGATGGATAAGATGAAAAAGGTGATGAGCACGTGTCCAGTCCTAGCTCTTCCAGATTTCAGCGTGCCTTTTACATTGGAGTGTGATGCTTTAGGAGAAGGTATAGGGGTTGTATTGATGCAGAATAGGAACCCTCTTGCCTATGAGAGCCAGAAACTTAGGGGTCCTGAGCTACTCTACATCATTTATGACAAAGAAATGCTGGCCATCATGCACGCACTAACCAAATTTTGGAAATATCTAGTAGGTGCACGGTTTGTAGTCAAGTTAGATCACGATAGTCTTAAATTCCTACTAGAGCAAAAGGACTTGAATGAAAGGAAAAACAAATGGGTAACAAGGATACAGGCCTATGACTTTGACATTGAATTTGTCAAGGGGAAGAACAATGTAGTAGCTGATGCATTATCCCAGAGGCCATCCATTTTTGTATTAACAGGTGTATCAGTTGACTGGAAGGCCCACTTGGTGATGGAGTATGCAAAGGATCAATACGCTTGTCAGCTATTGGACAGACAGGTATAGGATGATAAATTCAAGGTTATAAATGACCTCATCTATTACAAGGGCTGAATCATTTTGGTTCTTGGATCGGTCTTCAAGGCCAAGGTGTTGTAGGCATGTCATAACTCGCCAATGGCAGGGCACCAAGGGATCAGCAAGATGTGAAAACATGTAAGGGAGAGGTTCTCATGGAAGGGCCTCAAGGAGGATGTAATAAAGCATGTAAAGGAGTGTACTACATGTCAGGAGAACAAGGATGAGCACACCCACCCAATAGGACTACTACAACCCTTATCCATTCCAGAGCATAAGTGGGAAAGCATATCCATGGATTTCATCACTGGGTTGCCAAAAACACAGGGGAAGGACTGCATTTTGTGGTGGTGGATAGGTTGACAAAGTTTTCACACTTCTTCTCCATAGCCACCGACTTTAGTGCAACACAGGTGGCCAAACTATTTTTCAGGAAGATTTTTAGGTTGCATGGCCTACCCAAAACCATTGTCAGTGACAGGGATAGAAGGTTCATGAGTACCTTTTGGCATGAATTTTTTAGATTGGTTGCTACAGACTTGACCCCTAGTACCATCTATCACCCGCAGATAGATGGACAGACTGAGATAGTCAACAAGTGGGTTGAAGGATATCTCATAAATTATGTAGCAGGGTAGCAGAAAGTGTGGGTCAGATGGTTACACTTGGGAGAGTACTACTACAACAACACCCAACATGTGTCCATAGGCATGAAACCAATCATGGCCTTATACAACTATGACCCACTATATTTTGTAGAGATTGCTTTCGATGACACTAGGGCACCATTGGTACACGATTGGGTACAACAGAGCCAAGACATACTCAGAGAGCTAAAGGATCATCTACAAAGAGCGCAAAACCTGTAGAAGGTCCAAGCAGACAAGCACAGGGTGGACCACACTTTTGAGGTTGGTGACTTAGTCCATATAAGGCTCCAACCATACAGGAAAGCTTCTATAAAAAGAAGCGGAGCAGAGAAGCTACAACCACATTTTTTTGGGCCCTACAGGATCAACAGGAAGATAGGGGTCGTAGCTTATGAGATGGAACTTCCATAGGGCAGTAGGATACACAATGTATTTCATGTGTCCTGTCTGAAGAAGGCCATCGGCCAACATATCACACCTATTGAGGTACTACCTCCTATGGATGAAGAAGGGCAACTTGTTCTGATTCTGGAAGAGATATTAGAGGTTCAGGAGAAGAGGCTCAGTAAAAGAAGCATCAGAGAGTACTTGGTCAGATGGAAGGATCTACCCATTGAGGATGCTACATGAGAGAATGAACAAGTAGTCCAGGAAACAGGTTTGGAATTGCTTAAGGGAAAGCAATTTCTAGCAGGGGAGACTGTAATGTCCCCCACCTCTTGATGAACAAGTTTTGAGAGGACTTAGTGGCCTAGGCATCCCCATTAGGCCATAGGCTCACACTGAGGGGAAAATTCAACCAAACTAAGGTTATATTCTTAAGTTGACTTAATCAAAAGAGAAAAAGGAGTAAAAAGATAACTCAATGAAGAAATAGAAGCACTGGAGGTTGAGTTAGGGTTAACTCTAGGAGTTAACTTAACTCAACATGGAAATAGAATAAAAGTATAAAGAGAAGGCTAGGGCGCACCTCTTATTCATTCTGGATTTTGGTATTTTGATTGTTGATGCTCTTGAGCATACATTTTTGAGGGTTTTGATATTACAAACCCTAGTGAGCAGCTCAGTGGTGAAAGATTCCACTTGCCTAGCTCCAAGCTTGGTCTCGGGGATGAAATATTGCACCCACACCATTCTATAGCTATCATATATCCAAGAGGACTACCAAGGCCATACCATTTGGATCAGCAGGGTTGTACCAGCTAGGGTTTTCTTGTAGGGACACACCCATTGTTGAAGAAGAGTTCGATCCAGCCAAGGGAAGAAGCTTGAGAGTTTTCCTGCACTAGGGTTTTGCTTGCAAGACCTTTCTCATCTGTTTGAGGGCTTCTTGGAGGATTTATCATGTCCCTATAATTTACTATAGGTTGGGACAATTTCAAGAGTGAGGGTACGACTTGGTGATTCAATATTTCTCAGATCTAGAAGGCCATAGACTAGATCTGACCTTGAAACTTCTCTCAAGTGATTGTGGTTGCTCGATCTATCATTTGAGAAAGTTTTAGACGATTCAAACCTTATATTCAGCTGGGCCGTACTATTGGCCATATTCACGGTTTTATAAGGGTCACACCATCCTAGGGTTTCTGCAATTTGAGGAGGAAGCTTCAGTGCTTGAGATTCATACTCTAGGAGGAGGCTTCCCTTGCCTTGATCTATCATTAGGAAGAGTTTGGTAGCATTAGGGGGTCTATATCTTCAAGAGGGCTGAACCCTTGGTGTCCTTGTCTTCAACAGGTCATACCAAAAATCATCAAGGCCCTACCATTTGCTTGAGGGGAGGCCAAAACCCTGGTCTTGTAGTTGAGCATTCATCTTTTATTGGCAGCCTTTGGGAGGCTTGATTTGTATCTCTAGGATCATTTTGTATACAACCCCATTATTGTCTTGAAGCCATATACTTTAGATATGCTTCTATAGTGTATCAGGTGCTTTCTTTCTTATAATAAAGTTCAACTATTTGTTTGTGGTTCCTATCTTGTGTAATGTTGATGATCTTCATATGATTAAAATGATTCTTGTATAAATTTGTGGCTGAATAACTGAATAAGCCCTAAGGCCGAAATATTCATGGCCAACCTGCATACACAACAAATAATAATCAAATCAATGGTTAGTTAGTGATTCCAAGCAAAAACAATTGGCCTGGGATCATTACATGGATATATAAATCCTAGAGTTAGATGCACTTGTTTGTGAAGCCACATTGCTTCCATTGTTGAAATCTTGCTACATATGCACATAAGAATATTGAAAAATGGTAAAGACTTTGAACTTACAACAATCAATTCTAGAACCATAGATTTAGATCATGTTTAGAATTAAAATAATACTTGAAAATGCACGACGTTGGTTAAGCTATAATACAGATAAGATAAAAGATAATATGTATAAAGAAAGTTAAGTGTCAGTTAAATTGTCAGTAATGAAGCACATATGAGTTAAAAATATTGACAAGTGGATAAATGATAATATATATAAAGAAACTTAAATGTCTGTTAAATTGATAGCAATGAAGTACATATCAAATAAATATACCCAGAACATGCAAGGAAAGGTTTGACAAATGATATGGCACTATTTTATAGAGTATTTACAATATTATATCAAATTTACCCAAGATAGCATAGAGCTCAAAAGATCAGTTGGAAGAACGATAGTTAATGGCTACATATGCATAAAACAAGATGTTTCATTAAAAAATGATAGAGTGAATAGAGGTTTGCAAATTCTATGTAACAACAAAATTCTGGAAAATTAACAACTACTGATGTGAAAGAAGCACTTTTCCAAGGTAAAAAAATATACAATTGTTTTTTCAATAATCTTTGTAAATGACAAAACATTTCCTGGCAAAGTTCAAGTACTTGGTCGATAAATAACAAATGGTATTCGTTCTTATTGACAAATATAACAAGCCACTGTTTCAGTTCCTCATCATCAAATTGGATGAGACTGCCGAATTCATTAGCCAATGTGGTTTTCATTGTGGACAGCTTACTATCAAGCTCTTCTTTTGTGAGTATGGTTGAATTCCTTATCAAATATGGGCCTTGTAGTTCCTTAACAATTTCAATTTCTTTTAAAGAAACTTCTCCTCTTTTTTCATGGATCTTTTTGCAAAAATCTATTGCAACTTCTAAGACATCTATTTGTGCTTCCCACCTGCCTTTATTTGCTTTATTCTTTCTTATGAGGGAAATCGTTTCCGGCTTCTTTGATATTCATTCATACCAGTGACTCATGCGACGAAAGTAGCTACCTTGTTTTAATAATAAGATTGATCATGCTATAAATATTTTTGCAAATGGTTAGTAAAATTTGTAATTCTTTTTGAAATATTATGTAGACTAATACTAACCTCCCATGCATCTCTAATTATGTCCAGTCTTATGTTAATTTTTTCATCAACATATTGTTTGAATCCATTGAGAAATTGAAGGGATTTTTTGATTGGCTTTGAGGTTCTGGGAGGACTTGGAAGAGTGTGTTTTGCCGTCAGTATGGCCAATGGATTTGGAAAAAGTGGCTTCGAAGTTAGTGTGTCCTCAATCTTACTTATTCTCTTCTTCAATCTAATAGTTTGTAAATCGTGCTTATAAATGGAATGGGAAGGGTATCTCCTATGCATTGATGTATTTCCATGAGCGCAGATGGTCCAATTCCTGAAAAATCCATGTGATCAATTGAGTGGTGAATGATCTTTCTGTTTTTAACAATGACCTTCTCTATGCATAATTTTATTTGGTTCTTGTGGTATTGAGTGTTGTGCAACATCAATGAATGTTGATCAAACACCATTGGTTATTCTGTGGCAAGCTGCT
The DNA here is from genome assembly GCA_900067695.1 of Picea abies. Taxonomy (NCBI): domain Eukaryota; kingdom Viridiplantae; phylum Streptophyta; class Pinopsida; order Pinales; family Pinaceae; genus Picea; species Picea abies. The sequence continues at coordinate 3,649 of CBVK0102263161.1, read as the reverse complement.
ATGCAATATGCTTGATTTTTTCTATTCTTTGGGATACCTAGCCGGGTAACTCTATACTCTGGATTTTCATATCATTGACACCTCCTGGACTTTATGTGCTTCCTGAATCTTGGGAATTGTCTCTGTTTGGGGTATGTTTCCTTTTATTTCGTGGTAGTAGGTGTGTGCGATTAGGATTCAAATGGCATGGTTTCTCTCTGCCATTACCTCTACCACACTTTTCATTACTCTATTATTTGTTTACATTGTCTTGTTGTGTTCTTTTTCTAGAGGAAGAGCTCTTATGTGTCTGGGATCGAGAGGATATTGAACATTAGTGTTGGATCTTCCCCTTTGTCTTACCTTTCTTTGATTTTTTGTATTTGAGATTATTTTTGTTGCCAATTCCTTTATACATCCATTGATATACTTTTTGGAACATGAATTGTCACCAGTTTCCTCATCAAATCACGTGAATATATTATTGTACCTTATGGATTTTAAGTGCTGGAAAAACAGACCCTTGGATTCAAAACTGCTTAGAGGTTCTTCTTCCTTTAGATCAAATGCACTAAGTATTTTTGATACCTTCTTGAGATGGGATACATTATTGACCCTTGTGTCCCCAACTTGAAAAGGAAATGAAATTAATTGTCTTTTTCTTTTGCTTTCAAATGTAATGCACTAGGTTTATACTGCCAACAAAATTTTGTGACAAAATATCTATCGCATACAAACATAAAGTGCAATGCATACAATGATGACATGGGTATGTGTGAAGTGGACCACCAGCTAGTTAGACATGCAAACAACCATAAAAAGTCCCAATATGGATCTTGTAGTAAAGTTATGTCAATTGTTGAAAGGTCCTTGGGCATATTTGCAAACGCTAGTAGAAATTCTCCCAAAATATTGTGACCACCTACCTAGGAGGTTAGGAATGTGTTTGCTTCCACAATTTTGAAATGTTTATTTGCAATGGGAATTCGAAGCATTCTGTTAAAGGTGTTCGAAGTTAGCTGCACTAGATTATTTTATTTTGTTGTGATCTTAATGATTTGTGTCCTGCTATTGAATCTTTGAGCAAACCAGGATATGAGTTCCTTGGAATCGAAAACAACATGTACATAGCCGACACTGAAAAGCCCTGTGATCTAGAGTTTGTTTGTTTTATTTTCTTCAACAATCTTGCTCAAGAACAAATTGTAGTAGGTAAACCAGTGGAAATCCTTGTTGTCTTTAGCAAGTGAATTGGCATTGTCACCACAAAATGGCTCGGTTCTCTTTCTATTTCCATATGACTATTTTTTAGATCAACCTGGCATACATGGAGATGACAAATAATATATTATCAAGGCCTATTTGATTTAAAGATAAGTTCATGTCACATATTTAATACAATGTCATTTCCACACATATGAACTATTTTTAGAACACGCGTAATCATAATTATAAACCACTAAGTAGTGCATAAAAAAATGCGACATTTACTTTGCATTATCCATGCTTGCCACACTTTCTTCCTAAGTCGGTGCAAATCAACTTGTCATAAAATCTTATGTTTTATTGCAATTTACATTGATTCACAAAATTGATGGTAGAAAGGTATTGAATGTATATAGGATGCCAATTGCAGAACATATGCATGTGCCATATGCGAAGATAAGATACTAGCAAAATAATTTGTGCAAGGTCGAAAATCACTAACTAAATAGGCATTTGGTAGCGAGTTTTTTGGGATGTGCCTACATGTTCAATTAGTACATGGTTTGAATGGTAGATGTCTACAACTTCAATACCAATTATCAATTTACATTCATTGTCATATGACAATTTATACAAAGTTAATGTTCATGTCATATTCTTTAACTCTAGTCTGTCGCCCCTATGTGGACTATATGTGTTATACACATGTTTCTTTAAATGTAATTTGAAATAGGTGAACCTTATAAATAGTACATTGTGGAGGGCGCATTGCTTTAAAGGCCAACTTCATAGGGTGTATTTAGTAACAAACACTTTTTACAAGTTTCTTGGCTACTGCAATGTGGAATGAATAATACAAGGCATTGTACAACTCATAGAAATCCGTAGCATTTACTTCACACAGTTGCTTGATAAAATCCATTTTTTGGCGGATCTTACCAAATCTAACTTCCATAAATCACTTGGTAACCATGCAAATTAAATTGATTGTCAATATTGATAGTGTGAAATGGACATCTGCTTCGCACAATTGCTTAATGGCCTCCTTCTTTTTTGAAAATCCAACCAAATCTATGTGCCCTAAATGACTACATGGTTTGGATGGTAGATGTCTACAACTTCAATACTAGTTATCAATTTACAGTTGTTGTCACCTGACAATTTCTACAAAGTTAGTGTTCATGTCATATTCTTTAACTCTAGTAACTAAGTTTGTCTATCGCCCCTATGTGGACTTTATGTGTTATACACATGTTTATTTGAATGTACTTTGAAATAGGTGAACCTTATAAATAGTACAATTTGGAGGGCACATTTATTTAAAGGCCAATTTCATAGGGTGTGTTAGCACTAAAATTCACCTTTAGACTACTATAAATGTAAATCTAGTACCCATCATGATATAAAAAGTAAATGGATAGGTCTAAACATGAGAATGGGTCAAACTGACATGGATTAAGACTCATTCCAGTATACAAAATGAATCAATACTATGCTCCAGTAGGGAAGGGATAAAACAAACTCCAATTGAAAAATATTGGACAAATGAATAGAAGAAATAGAGAACACTGAAGTAAATAACACAATTTCACTTCCAGCTCAATTGAATCATTTACTGAAGAAAAACTCATAAATTAGAAACCTTCTTATTCAAAAATATAGATTACTTGCATGGAAAAATTCACAATGCATGCAACAAATTATTCATTGCACAAACTGTAAATAGAATTGTAGTGAATCATTCATAGACAATATTCCATGAGAGAAAAAGACAAAGAACAGGTTGGGAAAAACAAAAGCTGATCTTGTATTTTCATTAGATTCCTTTAATCTAGATACACAGTACTCTTAGCTTCAAAATCATAACCAAAAGTATGAGCCTCAATCTCTAATCATTCGAACCTTTCAAAATAGTTACATCTTACAATATATAGCATTACACATGTTCTTTTCCTTTTAGGAGTTCAAAATATAGTTGTTACATTGGATTCCATCCACTTAGGAGTTCTTTATATGAGATAAAAACATAAAATATAACAAACTCCTAAAACCTAGGATCATGTCTACATTCATTAATACAACAAAGACAACACACGCTGCATGACTTAGGAAGGATAGATTAATGATACATGTCTTTCATGATTAATTGAAATGTTGAAAACAATTGGAACAAATATGGTAGTGGAAATCCTCGAACTTAGGATGACTGTGTGAGTTTGCAATGAGCTGGTGGAATCTACCACGAATCCTTTGTTTCAATAGTTTAACAATGAATAACTGTAAATTGTTGCGAAAACTCTGTTCATTGACTGTTTTGTATTTTGAAAGTTGCAATTGGTGTGAAAAACTTGTAAGATGGTGTTGGACCTTGACCAAGTTTTGGGATATTCTTGGTCATAGTGACCTATTTTGGGACTTCAATAGCCTGTCAAAGGAGTAGCGCAATGTTGGAAGATTGGTTGTT
>CBVK0102263158.1:0-36083 GCA_900067695.1 Picea abies | reverse complement strand
AGTATTTAGGTGACACTATAGAAGCGGCCGCGACAACTTGTCCACTCTTCCCGTGTGTTATCAATTTCTAGTTATATACTTAGTCGTGTTTCTATGATCGCGGGTTCCAACATTGGCATGTTGACATATATTCATCTCCATCTATATCCTCACATGGATAATTGGACCGCCCGCTATTCCTTTTCATACTTGGTGAATTTTATGCCTGCGCTTGCCAAGTTGGCGCAATTCAACTCTACTACTTCTTGTTCCGTCATCTACATCTACCACTCAAAATTTCCGTGATCTACAATTCCACTACAAAGTTCTCTGTCATTTTTCCCTATTTTCTTACCGTGTATTATGGGACAATAAAATATGGACATGATATTTTATAGAGCATGTACATATTCCACATTCCATACCTAACGACATTTTGGATCGCGGGTTCTTGGGTGGGTGGGCTCAAAATTGGGCCTCCATTTTTCCATGACCTACAAATAGCACCCAAAATTCTATGATATCCAAATTGACAAGAGGACCTGTGGACTGGCGGACTCAACATTGCACTTCTATTGTTTTGTGTCCTCCAAACAACACTCCCAGTTTCATGATATAGAAATTGACACACATAATGTAGGGCTGGCGGGATGGAGATTGCCATTGTTTACGAATGCTAATCCCTATGAAGTGTCTAACAATATCTAAAAAATTATTTTGAATACTAAATTATCTCTTAGTAGTGACAAATGGACACAGAGGTACGAAACAGTTTGGATTGCACGGTTCGCAATATACAGATTGACTACCGGATTCTGACATCGTCTGCTCTTTCGTGTTACAAATTACACATTCAAATGTTCGGAGTGATATAATTAGAATGCCAGGGCCTCACATCTTTTGGAGACACCTTCATAGTCTGTTTTGGATCCTCCTATTGTCAGATTCACGAAATGTGAAACCCTAACATTGGTGGGTCGACATATCTTTATCACCATCTATATAATCACACGACGAATCTGACCGACTGTTGTTTCTTTCCATACTTGGCCAATTTTATGTCCATGGTTGTCGGGTTGGCGCCAATTTCATCTCCATCTATATCCTCGCATGGAGAATTGGACCCCCTGCTATTCCTATTCATACTTAGTGAATTTTGTGCTCGCGGTTGCCAGGTTGGCGCAATTGAACTTTGTTCCTTTTTGTTTCATTATATACATCTTCCACTCAAAATTTGTGCAATCCCAATTGTTTCGTACCTCTGTGTCTAGTTGTCACTATTAAGAGATAATTTAGTATTCAAAATATTTTTTTAGACACTATTAGATACTTCATAGGGATTAGCATCCATAAACAATGGAAATCTCCACCCCGCCAGCCCTGCATTTCGTGTGTCAATTTATATATCGTGAAACTAGGAGTGCTGTTTGGAGGACATAGAACAATATAAGTGAAATGTTGAGTCCTCCAGTCCATAAGTCCGCTTGTCAATTGGTGTATCGCGAAATTATGGGTTCTATTTTTAGGGGACAGAACAATGGAGGCCCAATTTTGAGCCTGCCCACTTGAGAACCCTTGATCCAAAATGTCACAATATACAAATTAACTATCAGATTCCAACATCGTCTGCTCTTCCATGTTACGGATTACGCATTCAAATGTTCAGAGTGATACAATTAGAACATCGGGGCCTCACGTCTTCTGCAAACACCTTCACATCCTGTTTTGGATCCTCCTGTTGTCGGGTTCACAAAATGTGCAACCCCAGCGTTGGCGGGTTCACATATCTTTATCTCCATCTATATAATCACACGACGAATCTGACCAATCGTTGTTTCTTTCCATACTCGGCCAATTTTATGTCCATGGTTGTCGGGCTGGCACCAATTTCATCTCCATCTATATCCTCGCATGGAAAATTGGACCGCCCATTGTTCCTTACTTAGTGAATTTTATGCCCACGGTTGCCGAGTTGGCGCAATTGAATTTTGTTCCTTTTTGTTCAGTTATATACATCTTCCACTCAAAATTTGTCCAATCCCAATTGTTTCGTACCTCTGTGTCCAGTTTTCACTACTAAGAGCTAATTTAGTATTCAAAATAATTTTTTAGATACTGTTAGATACTTCATATGGACTAGCATCCATAAACAATGGTAATTTCCACCCCTCCATCCCTGCATTCTGTGTGTCAATTTCTATATCACGAAACTGGGAGCATTTTTTGGAGGACACGGATTAATAGAAGTGCAATGTTGAGTCTGCCAGTCCGCAAGTCCACTTGTCAATTTGTATATCACAAAATTCTGGGTGATATTTGTAGGGCACGAAACAATGGAGGCCCAGTTTTGATCCTGTCTGCTCGAGAACCAACGATCCAAAATGTTGCTATGTATGGAATGCAGAATCCTTACATGCTCTATAAAATATCATGTCCATATTTTATAGTCTCATAATATAAGGGAATAAAATAAGGGAAAAAGGATGGAGAAGTTCGCAGTGGAATTGTAGATCACGAAAATTTTGAGTGCTACATGTAGATGACGAAACAAGAAGCAAAAGAGTTGAATTGTGCCAACTCGGCAACCACGGGCATAAAATTCACTAAGTATGAAAAGAAACAATGGGCGGTCCAATTCGCCATGCGAGGATATAGATGGAGATGAAGATATGTCAACACACCAACATTGGAACCCACAATCATAGAAATGCGACTAAGTATATAACTAGACTATCGAATACAAATTGACTACCAGATTCCGACATTGTCCGGTCTTCCGTGTTACAGATTATGCAGTCAAATGTTCAAAGAGATACAATTAGAACGTCGGGGCCTCGCATCTTCTACAAACACCTTCGCAGCCTGTTTTGGATCCTCCTATTTCCAGGTTCATGAAATGTGCAACCCCGGCGTTGGCGGGTTGACATATCTTTATCTCCATCTATATAATCACACGACGAATCCGACCGACCGTTGTTGCTTTCCATACTTTGCCAATTTTATGTCCATGGTTACCGGGTGGGTCCCAATTTCATCTCCATATATATCCTCGCATGGTGAATTGGACCACCTGCTGTTCCTTTTCATACTTGGTGAATTTTATACCCGTGGTTGCCGAGTTGGCGCAATTGAACTCTATTCCTTTTTGTTCCGTTATATACATATTCCACTCAAAGTTTCTGTGATCTACAATTCCACTGCTAACTACTTCATCCTTTTCCCCTTTTTTTCTTCCCATGTATTATGGGACTATAAAGTATGGACATGACATCTTATAGAGCATGTACAGATTCCGCATTCCATAACTAGCGACATTTTCGATCACGGGTTCTCTAGTGGGAAGACTCAAAATTGGGCCTCCATTGTTGCGTGTCTTAAAAATAGCACCCAGAATTTTGTGATATAGAAATTGACAAGTGGGCCTGAGGATTGGTTGACTCAACATTGCACTTCTTTTGTTCCATGTCCTCCTAATAGCGCTTCTAGTTCCTTGATATACAAATTGACACATGGAATACAGGGTTGGTGGGGTGGAGATTGCCATTGTTTATGGATGCTAATACCTATGAAGTATCTACCAGTATCTAAAAAATTATTTTCAATACTAAATTAGCTCTTAGTAGTGACAATTGGACACAGAGGTATGAAACAGGTGGCATCGCACCCTGCGCAATATAAAAATTGACTACCGCATTCCAACATCATTCGCTCTTCACTCTACCACAACTCACAAATCACTGCCTTCCATCCCCACTAACTTCCTGTCCTTCTAGTTGTCCTACCATACCCTCTTCGATGTTATGTGCATTGCACTAAAAAAGTTCCGATACATACAATTTGACCCTCACGCCCTCACCTTCAACAGTTGTACCTTGCAACTCTATTTTGTAGCTGTTTTTTTCTTGTGCCCGCGACATCCATACTTTCTTACTATGCAATTAGAAACCTTTTATGCTAATAGGTGACCATGCAGGAACCATCAACATTGTGTTTAATGGGCAAAATGCTCGAGGAGATCTCCCATTATTACGCATTAAACCAACATGTGTGAAGAGTTGTTTTGTCCCTACTGATTGTTCATCTCGAACACGCGTCATCGTATTGGGTTGCTAAAGAAATCTACAATGCTTAATCACTGATTGCAATATTCGTCATATTCGCATTTTCTATGTATGCAATTACTAGTTTTTAATGTTAACAACACATCATGCAACAGCCGTCCAAATTGTCATTAATCAATGAAAGTCTCGAGGACATCTCCCATTCACACGCTTTAGACCAAAATTTGCGCAGACTTATATTATCCATTCCAACTTTTCATTTCATTCATCGTTTGGAGAAAACAAACATTCTTGTAGACTTATGGTAGTAGGTCGACAACAGTTTTGTGGAGATACAGTAAATATGTTCACACACGAGGACTAGAACTTACAGTGGTCCAGGGCATACTTTTACTATTCATCCCATTTCGCCCAGACCAAAGTGATTTGGACCTCTGGAATCGCTCATGAAGGTTGCATCCCTAAGGTTTTTGGCTGTAAGGAGGTGGTCTCTTGGTGCATCAAAAAATATATTCTAGCCCAAAGAATTATTCCATTGCGTGGCCATTCTCCTGTTTCTTTGTCACCTCAGGTCTTTAACGAGATGTTAAAATTGCCAAAGCCAACATTGAAGTTCATAGGACAAGACTGCAAACCATTTGTAGAAAAATATGATAATGGGATGGACATATTAGCTGACTTCCTCGAAGACCCGACAATAGTTTCTGAAGATATCAAAAGGTTGTAGGTAAGTTCCTTTAGAAATCCATTTTGGGAAATTGCTTGGTTGTTTACAAGAATAATGGGGCCAACATCCACAAGCAGTATTTCCCATATAATTATTTATATTTTGTATTTCACAGTCAAGGAACAATACATTTTCGATTGGGGGAAGCTAATTTCCATCGAGCTTTGTTCCCAGTTGTCATGATTCAAAGAATTGAATAAATTTTATATGTCATCCTACCTAATTTTCGCAATTGTGCATTGCTTCTCGTTTCCAAAACTTTCTCTTTCCAATAAAATAAACTGTGGATTCGACCCAGTAACATTCTGGTACAAGGCCTCCCATTGTTTTTATGAAGTTTTTAATGGCTTTGTCTCAGTTTTCAAATATTTACTGTTAGGCAAGGATGCTCCGCAAATGTCTGGCCACACAACCAAGTTTTTGAACAAGAAGGGCACACTTGAGCAAGAGGAAAATCACAGTGTCCTCATGGTCTTTGGATATAAGGAAAATCCTACCTTCCTTCCATGCCACATCACATACAAGATGTTTGTTGCAGAAATAGCAAGGCAATACAACCACTGGTTTCATTTTTTCCATGACAAGAAAAAAAAACAGTTCATTCCTCTTTCCTGGAAAGTTGGAGACTTCGTGTGCAGAAACAAAAACAAGATTGACGAGTTTGCTGCCCATTTCAAGAAATTGAACCTAACATACGCTGAAAGGCTAAAAGGGTTCGACCCTAATGGAATTTTTTGAGAACATTTACTGGTTGTTGGCTTTAACACTTCTTTTATCGATAGACAACTGACCCAAGATAGGAACAGTATCGAAAACAATCCTGCTTCTATCGATTGCGACGCATAGACAATGCAAAGCGTGACTGTATTGTACAGACAACATGGAAAAGTATCCGGTGAGAAGAGTACCCAGTCCCCCGCCAACACTCCCAAGAGCACGACATCATGGAGCATCTCTTTGACTGTCCACCCTAGTAAGAAAGAAAGACAAAAATCTTCAAGCGGAGGAGGAGATAAGAACCCTCCTCACATAAATATTGATAGTTCTCATAAAATTCCACTGGCGAAGAAGTGAAAAAAGAATGCAGGGTAGGCGGAAGAACCCAAAATTGAAAGTGGAAAACTGCAACTTGAAATTGAAACTGAACACATGCATAAAATTGGGTCATGCACGGTGGAAATATCTGAGACCAGTTTTTTTGACGTAGATGAATCCTTCATAATCCAGAGTGCTATTATTGATAGCCAATCTAAAAGTATGGTCATTGAAAATAAATATGTAAAAAACAGGAAAGGAAAATCTCACATAGAGATTAACTTTAGGGAAATGCAGTTGTCCCAAATCTCCTCATTTCACTAGGTAACCGGTGAAATTCTTCATGATTCTATTGGAGGAATTGAGACGGAAAATGCCAATTTGAAAGACCTCCTCAACGAATATGAGAATACTTTCATTGCAACCCCAGAATTTCCCAATCCTTTGGCAAAAATTGTGCATGCTACCACTGCAGCCAAGATGAAAGAAACCTCTACCCTCCTTGCATGCTCTAGAGCTCTTGTAGAGAATAAAATCAACAAAAGAATGCATCTACTTACTGAAGCCTGGGAAGCATGGAAAAATTTAGTTTCCTTGGGAAAGAAGGCCAATGATTTCCTACAACATTTGGAGGTGAATTTAATAAATGAACATCATTTCTATGATCAAGTACTGGCCCCTTTTTCCAACTATGTCGTCAACACATCGGAAATGAAAAGAAGACAAGAGAAACTCCCCTCCCCAAAGTGGACCAAAAAAGTAAAATCATGCTAGCAAAAGAAATTTTAAAACCTCGAGCTTATTTTCAAATCATGTAAACAAGTCATATCATAAAAGGAAGATTTATTCACAAGCCTTCTGCAAATGGACTTAGTCGGAACTACCAACGAGGTTCAAGATCCAAACTTAATTCTCAAATCATTGTCAATCACCAAAGAATCCTTCGAGGAGCGAGTTGATATTTTAAAGGGGTTGTCTTTCAAAAAGTTTTACAGTATAATTGAACATTGTTTAGATGAGCACGAGCGTTGGGTACTAGACTATGCAACACACAATGAAGAAATTGAACAGAGTTTGCATAGTATTTCAATGGATCTAAGGAAATTAGAAAACGACCTTTATGAAATAGAAATCTGGGATGAAATCAACACAGTCCCCATGAAAAGCCACATATAAGAATGGTTCAAACAGAGAATGGACAACCTCGTCTAGGAAGGGAAACAACTGATCAACATGACTCCCCGACCATCGACGACAACAACAAAAACACATCAGCTTCATAGTAAGTCTATACTGGAATCTTGTTTTCTTTATCAATCCACTTTAAGTCTATGATGTCATCTTATTTTCTTTATCAATCCACTTATGACCTCTTTAAATAGATAACTGTAACCAAAGACTCATAACTTCCAATTTCTTCTTTTCAGGCCTTCCTCTCTACCGTCGCGCACTTCTTCTTTCGACGTTCCTAATTCTTGTACTTATTTATTTTTATGGTCTGTGGGAGCCCCAATCCCAGTCTATATGAAAAACGCATTTAAATTTCCAGAAACATGTAACATACATTATTAATTTTTGATAAATTCCAAAGAAAACTAATTCGACAATGCCTTTATTGTATACTAAATTTTGGGTTTCCAGGAACCTTTCTTGTTTGTTCCAAAGAAAACTAATTCGGATATGCTACATTTCTTGTGTCCTATTGTATGCTAATTTTTTTGTCTTTAACGATGTTGTTACTATTCTATTGTATGCTAACTTTTTGGGTGTCTAAGAACCTATACTTTGATAGAATTCGATTTCTCTTCTCTCCAGAACCCTTTGCTTTCGAGAAAACTAGTTCGGGATTGCTAATGTATTCCTGTTTTCCTCCAGGAAACTATGTAACAGATGTTATTACTATTCTATTGTATGATTTTAAATGTTGATGTAATTTCCAGAGATATGTAACATACATTATTTATTTTATAATAAGTTTCTATAGTTCGCAAGTCCGCTTGTCAATTTGTATGTCGCAGAACTCTCGATGATGTTTTTAGGGAATGGAACAAAACAAGCCCATTTTTTAGCCCGCCATCCCAAGAACCCGAGATCCAAAAACTTCCTAAGTATGGAATCAAGGCTCCGTGCATGCTCTATAAAACATGTGCAAAGAAAACTAATTCGACAAGGCTATATTATTTTTGTCCAAGAAAATCCTTATTTTTAAAGCAAACTTAATGTAACACATGCTATTACTATTCTATTATATGCTTTTAAATGTTCATGTAATTTCCAAAGATATGGAACAAACATTATTAATTTCTGGTAAATTTGTAGAGTCTGCAACTCCGTGTCTCATTTTGTATATCGTGGAACTGTCAATGATATTTGTAGGGCATAGAACATCAGAGGCTCAATTTTGAGCCCACCAGCCCAAGAACCCGTGAATGAGGGCATAAGTTTCTATAGTTCGCAAGTTTGCTTGCCAATTTGTATGTCGTGGAACTCTCGGTGCTATTTCTAGGGCACAGAACAACAGAGGCCCATTATTGAGCCCACCATCCTGGGAACCCGCGATCCAAAAACTACCTAAGTATGGAATGAGGGCTCCGTGCATGCTCTATAAAATGTGTGCAAAGAAAACTGACGCAAACGGCCACCCAGGCACATCCGCTACCACTAGGACCTTCTTTTCCCTAGGCCTGAAGAGATGAATTACTTCTTCAAATCCCTTATCGGGACTTTTCTTCACCCATAGGATGCTCTTTACGATCTCCCTGCTGCCTTATCGAAAAATCGGACCTCGCATGATCATGAGTCCTGAACTCACGAAATCAGGTCTTGTAAATCCCCGAACCCCGATGACTATTTGTCCACGGCTTCCGGGCTTCTTATCGGGAATTTCCCCGTCAAGAAATTGATGTTCACGCTGTCGTGAGTCACTGCTCTTGTGAATCCCCGATTCTCGATCTCCGATGGTACTTCAACGACCCTTAGCCCCTCCGGCTAACTCTTTTTCACATGTGACCTGTAAATCCATAGGACCACGGTCCTTCCCTCCTATCGGAGTTTGGACTTCACAGAATTGAAATGCATGGAACTTATGCTCATAGGATCTTCGATCCTCTGATCCCCGATGCCACCTGTCCTCCTTTACTGTTCTCTGCGGCCCACATGATAACCAATGGTTTCTGAGGTATCACCTCTCGCGGCCTCGCAAACTTTGATTGAAATCTTTGTGGCTCTAACTCATGAACCTCCGATTTAATATGTCGATGCCACATGTCATCATCTCTCTACACGGGTTGACCTCCCAACACCTGTCCCCCACTTTAATGGTGTGACTGTGGGACCATCGCGTTTCATGAAATCGTGGTTTCTCTTGCTGTGATTCCATCGTATGCGAGAACCCCGAAATACCAAACCCCGACTCCCCGGGATCTCGTGCCACGTATCACTGCTATGATCAATGACCCTAATCCTCTTAGGAATTCGCTAATCACGATTCCTTTCTATGAGAGTTTCGCGACCTCAAAAACCCCGATTTTCCAATGAGTCAAGTCGCGATGACTCCTAGACTCCTTCTCCGCTCGCTAGGCTTAAATCTTGCGCTACTTTCCTGAGACCTGACGGCTGACGGGACTTCACAGCTTTCGTCTACAAATCCTGACCGTCGATTCTCCTCCTTGAAATTTCTCTGAAGTGGCTAATTGTTTCTTTACAAGATTTACTCTCCAAGCCTACGCCTGCAAACCCTGATTGACCCTTCTTCAATAAAACTCTCTGGCTCTCCTTCATGATATCACAAAGGTGCTAAACCTCCTGAGATTTTCCACTCTGACTCCTTTTATATGGATGTGTGCGCGCTCCTCACACTCGATGTTGAACAACTTCTCAAATGTTGAATCCTTCCGACTCTGCGCACTCTCTTGCAACAGTAGTCTTGGACTTCCTTTGCTCATATTCACAACTGAGACTTCTTCTCCCGCCTGCGCACTCCTTGCACGGCTTCAACAACCCCAAATCAACTTCTGGGTGAATGAAAACAAAAGTTAAACTATTGAGCCTTCATCAATGCACTCCTTGCGGATGAATTCAACTGCACACCTTGCAGGAATCTCCTGGCTCAGATAGAGAAACAATCGAAACTCATTCCATCTTCCCTTCAGACTTCAGTTTGGAACATGAAATTTTGTGCATAGCATATACCAAGCAAATACATAACAGAAAACAAAACATTCATGAGCATAACATCAATACACAGAGAAAACAACACAAACCATGAGCTTGAATCAAAGCTTCCTTCTATTAATTCAACTACATATACATGGGTGTTCTTCATACAATATCCTCTGCTTGCTCTACTCTTCTCCTTGAATGCTTGATTGATGTTAAGATGATACAATGAGGGTGTCTATATCCAGTTTCCCTCTCAAACTCTAAACTATCAAAACTAGACTTAAACATCTACCTACCAACATTAAATCTATTAAATGCCTCCTATCTACTTCAGACAAGAGCATATAGCTCGAGGTCTGATACATTATACAAAGGCGCTTTCCATAAATGCATCATTTATACATTGGCGCATCACCTTGAATGAGAATTTAAAAAGTTTCAGCTGGCCTTGTCCAGCTTTTCATTGCCTTTCATCCTGGCTCGCTTGTCATGGGCACTGATCCTTGATGAGTTGGCGATGCTCCTGCATCATACTCCTCGGCTTGAAAACTTTCATGGGCTCGTGTCCATGAGATCCTGCATGGTCTGTCCATGCTTTTGAATCTCTGCTTCTGTCTCCCAGCTGGCATCTTCCACTGGATGGTTCTTCCATTTGACTAGATACTCAAAGTATTGCTTTCACCTGGTCTTTTTACTCACCCTCCTGTCAAGTATGTGCTCCATCCATGGCTTTTTCGCAATCGACATCTGCTTCTGCCACTGGATTTATGGTTGTTCGTCACTTCCAGCTCCTGCTTCCTCAGCCTTATAGGGATATAAGTCTGAGACATTGAATGTTGGAGATATTCCAACCTCATCCGACAACTCAATCTCATAAGCATTTTCTCCCAATTTCTTCAGGACTCTGCATGGCCCAATTTTCTTCATTTTGAGCTTGTTATATGTTCCCCTTGGGAAACTTTCCTTCCTCAGATGTGCCAGAACTAGATCACCAACTTCGAACTGAAGTTGTCTCCGATGCTGATCCGCTCTGTGCTTATATTCCTGGTTTGATTCCAGCATTCGCTGCTTCACCCTGTTGTGAAGTTCTTCCATCACCTCTGCAAATTCTTCAGCGCTTGCGCTCTTGGTCATTATCTGCTCTGAATCCCTCAGTTCAGATACTTCTCTTGGCTACCTGCCATATACAATTTCAAATGGACTTTTTCCTGTGATCCCGTTCACTGAGTCGTTGTACGCAAACTCTGCCTGTGGCAACACATTGTCCCAGCTTCCATGGTGCTCTGTCACCAAGCTTCTTAACAAATCTCTCAGACTTCTATTGACCACTTCTATTTTCCCATCCATCTGAGGATGATAGGTAGAACTAAACATCAAGTTAGTTCCCATCTTCTTCCAGAGTGTCCTCCAGAAATGTCTAATGGATTTTGTATCCCTGTCCGATACTGTGCTTCTGGGTAAACCATGAAGTCTAATGATCTCCTTGAAAAACAAATTTGCGATATGAGTTGCATCATTGGTCTTCTGGAATGAAATAAAATGTGCCATTTTGGAAAACCTGTCAACCAGCAAAAAGGTCGAATCATGTCCTCTTTGCATCCTCGGTAATCCCAGTATGAAATCCATGCTGATTTCATCCCACGACCTCTCGGGTATGGGTAAGGATTGGTAGAGTCCTGCATTTTTCTTCCTGCCTTTTGAATGTTGGCAAATTCTACATCTGTCAACAAACTTCTTGACTTCCGGCCGCATCCCTGGCCAAAAGTATGCTTCACTCAGCTTTGCAAATGTCTTGTCGTGGCCAAAATGTCCTGCTAATCCACCACTATGCTTTTCTTTTAGCAGATTCTCCCTCATGGAGAAATTTGGAATACACAGCTGGTTTCCTCTGAACAACAATCCATTTTGGATCATGTAATCCATCCATGGGCTTCTGTCTCTGAGAACTAGATTCTCAGCTACCTCATATGCCTCTGCAAAATCTGCATCACCTGCATACATGTCCTTAAGATTTTCAAAACCTAATGTTTTGACTCTGAACTCCTGCAGCAACAAACACTTCCTGCTCAAAGCATCAACCACTTTGTTAGCAGTACCTGAAATGTGTTTAATTACAAATGTAAAATTCTGCATATACTCTACCTATTTAGCATGTTTTTGATTCAACTTCTCATGTTGAGTCACAAACTGTAATGCATGATTATCACTATACAAAACAAATTCTTTTGGGATCAAGTAATGCCTCCACTTCTTCAACGCTTGTATGATTGCATAAAATTCTTTATCATACGTGGAGTACTTCAGCTTTTCTTCATCCAGATTCTCACTGAAATATGCAATTGGTCTGTCCTCCTGACTCAAGACCGCTCCTATGGCAAAGCCACTTGCATCACATTTCACCTGGAACGTCCTCATAAAATCCGGCAACACCAAAACCGGTTGTTATGTGATCTTCTGCTTCAACAGATTGAAGCTCTTCTCTGCCTCTTCAGTCCAATGAAAAGACTTATGTCTTTTCTTGACTGTGTCCATCATTGCTGTGCTAATTCCACTGAAATTATTGATGAATTTTTGATAGAAACTAGCCAATCCATGGAAACTTCTCACCTCGAAAATATTTCTCGGTGATGGCCAATTCTTGATTACCTCCACTTTACTTAGATCCATCTTCAATTCATTTTCCGATATGACAAACCCCAAGTAAATGATTTATGTCTTCATAAATGAATATTTCCTCATGTTTATCAACAACTTCTCTTGCTGTAGCTTCCTCATTACTACAGATAAATGCTTCAGATGTTCTTCTTTTGTTTTGCTGAAAATCAATATGTCATCCAGATAAACAATGACAAACTTACCAATGAATTCCTTCAGCACTTCATTCATCAGTCTCATGAATGTACTCGGTGCATTCGTCAAGCCAAATGGCATGACTAGCCATTCGTACAACCCTTCGTTTGTCTTGAAGGCTGTCTTCCATTCATCGCCTTCCCTCATGCGAATCTGATGGTATCCACTTTTCAAATCAACCTTTGAAAAATATTTGGCTCCACTTAAACAGTCCATCAAGTCATCCATCCGTGGCAATGGAAACCTGTACCTGATGGTTATCTTGTTAATGGCTCTGGAATCTGTACACATTCTCCAACCTCCATCCTTCTTTTGACTCAGTATCGTTGGAACGACACACGGACTTAAACTCTCCCTGATCAGTCCTTTATCCAATAGTTCCTGCACCTGCCTTTTAACTTCTTCATTCTCCTGCGGCGTCAACCTGTACGCAGCTTTGTTCGGAAAAATAGCTCCTGGTATGAGGTCTATATGATGACTCACACTCCTCACTAGTGGCAACGAATGAGGTAATTGGTCTACCACAATATCAATGAAATCTTCTAATAGTTCCTGAATTTCTTCCGGCAAGTCATCCACTCTTGTGCTGGTCAAAACAACTCTTGGTTTCCTGACCACAAAGAACTGTGGATCTTCCTTCTTCTTTACTTCCGCCAGAAGTTCCTTCCCACTCATGAGAAGTACAGTATTTCTCGGTTCTAGTTTTACTTCTTTATCTTTAATTGGAAGTAACATATGTGTTCTTCCATTCTTCTCCAAAGTATACGTATTCATTTTCCCATCATGAATTACGTTCCTGTCATATTGCCATGGTCTGCCTAGCAATAAATGACATACATCCATAGGAATAACATCACAGAGAATTTTATCATTGTATCCTCCTATCTTGATGTCAACTAAGAATTGTTTAGTGAGATTTACTTGATGTCCCTTCTATAGCCATGAGACTCTGTATGGACTTGGATGATTAGTCGTCTCCAACTCCAGTTTCTCCACCATCTTGGTTAAAACTAGATTGTCTGTGCTTCCGCTATCCACGATAACTTTGTACACTCTGTCTTTAGTTTTGCATGTAGTTCTAAAAAGTTTTTTCCTTTGGGCCGTGTCCTCCACCTCCTTCTTGGGTGTTAAGAGAACTTTACGCATCATCAATGACCTTCCGTCTTCTGCATCTTCTGCTTCAGCATCTCGCCTTTGTGCCTTGGCGATGTGAGCTTATCCTCCATCCTTATTCCTATCTGGACAGTCAACGGCCTTGTGTCCATTCTTTCCACACGTGAAGCATGTGATGACTCCACCTCTGGTACGAGGAAATGTGTTATTGTTAGAGTATCCTCCGCTCTGTTTTGTCTGCTGCCTCCGCTGTCCAGTGTGCTGGCTTCGCTGTGAACTTCCACCTCTTTCTATTCTCGTCTAAGGCTTCTTCCAGTCATCTTTAGATTTCTGGAACCTATCCTAAGCAACTGACTTACCTTGTGGCTGACTCCTACCTCGGCCTCGTTGTGCTGGCTTACGGCTTAGCTTTTCCTCAACTTTCAATGCCATCTGATACGCATCCTCCACCATTCTGATGGTTGTCATACTCATCTCATCCTGGATATCGTATCTTAAGCCATTCATATACTTGGAAACTTTTTCATCATCGCTCTCCCGATGACCTGCTCTGATATTGAGCTTATAGAATTCCTCGGTATACTCCTTTACCATCATCAACTTCTGTCTCAGGTTCTGCATTCTCCTGAACAGTGTGATTTGATAATCCCTTGGGATGAATTTTGCCTTCATCTTCACAACCATTCGATCCCAATTTTTGATCTTTTGCTTGCCTTTGGAACGCCTATCTGCTTGAAGTTCGTCCCACCATAATGTTGCATGTCCCTTCAATTTTGTGACAGCATGCCTAACCTTCTTATCCTCTTCGATATCCTCATAGTTGAAGTAGGTATCAAGAGCTCTAATCCAATCCAGAAGCTCTTCTGCATCCAGACTTCCTTCATAAGCTGGAATGTCCATTTTTGTTTTTGAACTCATCCGGGCGATAGCTTTAATTAACCGCTCGTTGGCTGCATCTTTGGCTGCAACTTCTTGTTGTTGTTCAGCTTCAACTTCACCTTTGGAGTCACTTAGATCTCCAGCACTGGCTGTGTGTCTCTGCGCTCCTTCCATATCTTCTAATCTCGCTCGGAGATCATGTATCTACCTTTCCATTTCTGTATTTTGTACATGTCTCCCTCTACCTCTCTCATTTCCCCTATCCTTTGGATCGAGTGATTGTCTTTCTCTTCTCGGCGGCATGGTGAAATTTTATCTTCTTCTCTGATACCACACTGACGTGTTTCATAGTGCTTCTTCTCTTCTTCTCTCCCCTTGCCTAAAATATACAGACAAGATATCCACTCTGATACCACTCTGACGCAAACGACCACCCAGGCACGTATACTACCACCAGGACCTTCTTTTCCCTAGGCCCAAAGAGCTGAATTGCTTCTTCAAATCCCTTATTGGGACTTTTCTGCACCCACAGGATGCTCTTTACGATCTCCCTGCTGCCTTATTGGGAAATTAGACCTCGCGTGATCGCGAGTCCTGAACTCACAAAATCGGGTCTTGTAAATCCCCGAACCCCGATGACTATTTGTCCACGGCTTTTGAGATTCTTATCGGGAATTTCCCCATCGGGAAATCGGTGTTCACACTGTCGTGAGTCACTGCTCTTGCAAATCCCCGATTCCCGATCTCTGATGATACTTCAACGATCCTTAGCCCCTCCGACTAACTCTTTTTCACATGTAACCTGTAAATCCACAGGACCACGGTCCTTCCCTCCTATCGGAGTTTGAACTTCACAGAATTGAAATGTGTGGAACTTATGCTCGCGGGATCTTTGATCCTCTGATCTCGATGCCACCTGTCCTCCTTTGCTGCGCTCTGTGGCCCACACAATAACCGATGGTTGCTGAGGTATCGCCTCTCGCGACCTCACAAACTTTGATGCAAATCTTTGCAGCTCTAACTCGCGAACCTCCGAATTAATGATATGCCGATGCCACCTGTTGTCGTCTCTCTACACGGGCTGACCTCCCGACACCTGTCCCCCGCTTTAATGGTGTGACTGTGGGACCATCATGTTTCACGAAATTGTGGTTTCTCTTGCTGTGATTCCGTCATATGTGAGAACCCCAAACTACCGAACCCCGACTCCCCGGGATCTCGCACCATGTATCACTGCTGTGATCAACGACCCTGATCCTCTCGGGAATTCGCTAATCGTGATTCCTTTCTATGAGAGTTTCGTGACCTTAGAAACCCCAATTTTCCGATGAGTCAAGTTCCGATGACTCCCAGACTCCTTCTCTACTCGCTAGGCTTAAATCCCGTGCTACTTTCCTAAGACCTGATGACTGATGGGACTTCGTGGCTTTCGTCTGCGAATCCTGATTGTCGATTCTCCTCCTTAAAATTTCTCTGAAGTGGCTAAGTGTTTCTTTACAAGACTTACTCTCCAAGCCTGCGCCTGTAAACCCTGCTTGACCCTTCTTCAATAAAAATTTCTGGCTCTCCTTCACGATATCACAAAGGTGCTAAACCTCCTGATCTTTTCCACTCTGACTCCTTTCAGATGGATGCGTGCGCGCTCATCGCACTCGACATTCAACAACTTCTCAAGTGTTGAATCCTTCCAACTCTGTGCACTCTCTTGCAGTAGTATTCTTGGACTTCCTTTGCTCAGATTCACAACTGAGACTTCTTCTCCCGCCTGTGCACTCCTTGCATGTCTTCAACAACCCCAAATCAACTTCTGGGTGAATGAAAACAAAAGTTAAACTACTGAGCCTTCATCAATGCACTCCTTGTGGATGAATTCAAATGCACACCTTGCAGGAATCTCCTGGCTCAGATAGAAAAACAATCGAAACTCATTCCATCTTCCCTTCAAACTTCATTTTGGAACATGAAATCTCATGCATAGCATATACCAAGAAAATACATAACAGAAAACAAAACATTCATGAGCATAACATTAATACAGAGAGAAAACAACACAAACCATGAGCTTGAATCAAAGCTTCCTTCTATTAATTCAACTGCATATACATGGGTGTTCTTCATACAATATCCTCTGCTTTCTCTACTCTTCTCCTTGAATGCTTGATTGATGTTACAATGATACAATGAGGGTGTCTATATCTGGTTTCCCTCTCGAACTCTAAATTATCAAAACTAGACTTAAACATCTACCTACCAGCATTAAATCTATTAAATGCCTCCTATCTACTTCAGACAAGAGCGTATGTCTCGAGGTCTGATACATTATACAAAGGCACTTTCCATAAATGCATCATTTATACATTGGTGCATCACCTTGAATGAGAATTCAAAAAGTTTTGACTGGCCTTGTCCAGCTGTTCATTGCCTTTCATGTTGGCTCGCTTGTCATGGGCACTGATCCTTGATGAGTTGGCGATGCTCCTGCATCAAAAACTAATTCGACAATCCTGTGTTTTTTTTGTCCAAGAAAATCCTTAGTTTTAAAGAAAACTAAATGTAACACACGTTATTACTATTCTATTATATGTTTTTAAATGTTCATGTAATTTCCAGAAATATGTAATAGACATTATTAATTTCTGGTAAATTTGTAGAGTCCTCAACTCCATGTCTCATTTTTTATATCGTGGAACTATTGGTGCTATTTATAGCTCACAGAACATCAAAGGCCCAATTTTGAGCCTGCCAGCTCGAGAACTCGTGATCCAAAAACGAGCTAAGTATCCAATGAGGGCATAAGTTTCTATAGTTCGCAAGTCTGCTTGTCAATTTGTATGTCGCAAAACTCTCAGTGCTATTTCTAGGGCACGGAACAATAGAGGCCCATTTTTTAGCCCGCCAGCCTGAGAACCCGCAATCCAAAAAACTGCCTAAGTATGGAATGAGCTCTCCATGCATGCTCTATCAAATGCGTGCAAAGAAAACTAATTCGGCAATGCTATATTTCTTTTTCCAAGAAAAGCCTTCATTTTAAAGCAAACTAAATGTAACACATGTTATTACTATTCTATTATATGCTTTTAAATGTTCATGTAATTTCCACAGATATGTAACAAACATTATTAATTTCTGGTAAATTTGTAGAGTCTGCAACTCCACGTCTCATTTTGTATATCGCAGAACTGTCAGTGCTATTTGTAGGGCATGAAACATTAGAGGCTCAATTTTGAGCCCACCAGCCCAAGAACCCGTGAATGAGAGCATAAGTTTCTATAGTTTGCAAGTCTGCTTGTCAATTTGTATGTTGCGGAACTCTCGGTGCTATTTCTAGGGCACAAAACAACAGAGGCCCATTTTTGAGCCCGCCAACCCGGGAACCTGCGATCCAAAAACTGCCTAAGTATGGAATGAGGGCTCCATGCATGCTGTATAAAACGTGTGCAAAGAAAAGTAATTTGGCAATCCTATATTTTTTTTTTCCAAGAAAAGCCTTAGTTTTAAAGAAAACTAAATGTAACACGCATTATTACAATTCTATTATATGGTTTTAAATGTTCATATAATTTCCACTGATATGTAACATACATTATTAATTTCTAGTAAATTTGTAGAGTCCGCAAATCCGTGTCTCATTTTGTATATCACAGAACTATCGGTGTTATTTGTAGGGCATGGAACATCAGAGGCCCAATTTTGAGCCCGCCAGCCTGAGAACCTGCAATCCAAAAACTAGCTAAGTATCCAATAAGGGCATAAGTTTCTATAGTTTGCAAGTCCACTTGTCAATTTTTATGTCGCAGAACTCTCGGTGCTATTTCTAGGGCACGGAACAACAGAGGCCCATTTTTTAGCCCACCAGCCCGAGAACTCGCGATCCAAAAAACTACCTAAGTATGGAATGAGCTCTATGTGCATGCTCTATAAAACGTGTGCAAAGAAAACTAATTTGGCAATGCTATATTTTTTTTGTCTAAGAAAATCCTTAGTTTTAAAGCAAACTAAATGTAACACACACTATTACTATTCTATTATATGCTCTTAAATGTTCATGTAATTTCCACAGATATGTAAAAAACATTATTAATTTCTGGTAAATTTGTAGATTCCGCAACTTCGCATTTCATTTTATATATCGGGGAAGTGTCAGTGCTATTTGTAGGGCACGGAACATCAGAGGCCCAATTGTGGCCCACCAACCCGAGAACCTGTGATCCAAAAACTGGCTAAGTATCCAATGAGAGCATAAGTTTATATAGTTTGCAATTATGATTCTCAATTTGTATGTCATGAAACTCTCCGTGTTGTGTCTAGGGAAGGGAACAACAGAGGCCCATTTTTTAGCCCGCTAGCCCGAGAACCCACGATCCAAAAACTACCTAAGTATGGAATGAGGGCTCCATGCATGCTCTATAAAACGTGTGCAAAGAAAACTAATTCGAGAATGCTATATTTTTTTTGTCCAAGAAAAGCCTTAGTTTTAAAGAAAACTAAATGTAACACACGTTATTACTATTCTATTATATGCTTTTAAATGTTCATGTAATTTCCAAAGATATGTAACAAACATTATTAATTTCTGGTAAATTTGTAGAGTCCGCAACTCCACGTCTCATTTTGTATATCGTGGAACTGTCAGTGCTATTTGTAGGGCACAAAACATCAAAGGCCCAATTTTGAGCCCGCTAGCTCGAGAACCCACGATCCAAAAACTGGCTAAGTATCCAATGAGGGCTCCATGCATGTTCTATAAAATCTCGTCTCCATAATTTATAAAAGTACAAATTTCATATGTATAAAACTAAATATCTAATTTACTAAAGATAGATATTTTGTATGTATAATTTATTAATTTCTAATAAATTTCTATAGTCCACAACTCCACTTCTCAATTTGGCCCAATTTTGAGCCCGCCAGCCCGACTACCCGTGATCCATTATAAAAGTACATATTTCGTATGTATAAAACTAAATATCTACTTTATAAAAATACATTTTTGGTATGTATAGTTTATGTTGTCCAGGAACCTATAATTTCATAAATTTCAATTTCTTTTGTGTCCAGGAACCCTTGTTTTAAAGATAACTAATTTGGTAATGCTAATTTTTTTTATGTCCAACAACCTTTCAAATG
This sequence comes from Picea abies, assembly GCA_900067695.1. Taxonomy (NCBI): domain Eukaryota; kingdom Viridiplantae; phylum Streptophyta; class Pinopsida; order Pinales; family Pinaceae; genus Picea; species Picea abies. The sequence goes on along the minus strand of CBVK0102263158.1, from coordinate 16,151 downwards.
TTGATAATTTTTTATATTTTTCAGGAATAACTAATTTGGGAATACTATGTTCTGCATGCAAACCACATACATGAAAATCGCATGTATTTCAACTTTCTAGCCACGTGTTTTTACTAGGTCAAATTTACTCCCATCCCAACCTAGCAGGTACTATGCTGCCCTGCAACACTTGTTACATATGGAGACAATAAATTTACCAATAATTAATTCTGATAAAGACAAGCTAATCAAGCAAGTAATCAATTTTTAAATAAATTCAATACCACAGACATGGCCACTATTGTTAGCATGAGTTTATAGCCTCAACAGGTTTACTTTTAACATGTTTCAAATGATTTTATCTCAATTGTTAGGGATTTATATGATTTGCATATCCATTATCTTTCTTCTAATTGATTATAAGCTAGTTGAAAACCGTTGTCCTAGCTTGCTGACCAACTGGTGGTAATGTCACTCTGTCAAATCCCATAATAATGGTAGGTCGTCTTGTGATGAGACCTCCTATCCTTCAACCAAATCTTATGTTAAGGTCATGATATATTCAATTTTAATCTCAGAGAGATCATCTAACAAATGGGCAAGAAGTACTAGAAACTCATTAAGAGGACTCCGAAGGAGGGATGGCGTAAGAAGATAATAGTTGCTAAAATTTCACTAGTTAATCATGCTCTCCTAGAACCGATTAATTTAAGAGTAAGTTATCTTTTTAGGTATTTTTTTCTATTAAAACAAAGGTTCATGAGGGATGACAGAAAAATCTAGATTGATTTCAATCATAGTTTATGGCTGAATTTTCAAAACCAGAGGGAGAAATTGATCTGAAGTTTTGGGAGAAACACTATTGCAGAAAATTCCGTCCTTGAGATAAGATTTATGCCTTTTATATAAGATATTCTGCCCTATCTAGTGAGCACCTTAGAAACATACCAAATAAAATCGATAAAATCAAACTTATTCTTGAATTTCAAACAAACTCAAAAAAAAGAAAACATGGAGAGCCTGCAAATGATAGATCTGAAATTGGGAAACAATCACAATCAAGCAATCTGAAAAATATAAGAAAATAAAATTAAAACCATTCTGACTAGAAGAGATAAGGGAACATCTTAACATAAGGAAGAAGAAAAATGATAAATTTATCTTTTGGTTAAAAGTATCCTTCGTCTTTCATGGCTAATTTTGTTCAAAATGAAATCATAAGTTTGAAGAAAAATTATGAGAAAAATAGAGTTGTTTATCAGGGTGCCTTTTCCTTTAGATCACATATGTTTTTTCATGCTCGTACATTCATTAAAAGGTCTCAATGATTATTTGTTGAGATAAGAATCAAGATGAAAAAGTAAAATTGAGAAAATGATAAAGAATCTTCCTTGGTGATAATTTATTTGCATCTTGAATTTTGTCATAACTGCCAAAAGACACACAAGCAAGCTAAGTTATCAAATCAAATCTCTTACAAAGCCCAAAAAAACTGCAAGGAAAAGAACAAAAAGATTAAAAGAGACACTAAACAAATCTGAAATTGAATTTAGACTATCAGGAGATGAAGACCAACATATGTAAATTTACCTTGAAAATATTATTGTGGCTTACCTTAGAGTTTTTTTAATAATATCCAAAAGGTTTGTAAAAGAACCAACTTCTTTCCTTATAGGATATTAAAATTAAAATAAAGGAAATAAGTGTTTCATTTTCCATATAAGATATCATATGCTATTGCTCATCTTATTTATGAAGGAAAGCATCGAAACATGAACGAACGCCACTAAAAAGAGAATGGTTTCATGTTCATAACAAGTATTTAATAAAAATGGGTATAATTGAATACTTGAAATAATAAGAAATATCATCTCTTATACTTACCCATGAACACCATTTTCAATCTCCTTCAAAAGTATAGAAAATAATCCAAACAACTTAAAGTGGAATTCTCTCGATATATCACACTTTCTTATTCCATAACTAAATAATGCAAATAAAATCAAAACTACTTCTAACCATATCCTACTCTATAGGGACTAAGTGAAATGGAATTTCCAATGTAGCCATCCCAGCTGCTTAAGACCTGCAAGAATATGTACATCAAAAATTAGAGATGTAACCACTCACAATATCAAACAAAATGAAAATCTAAATATGTGTACATCTATAAGAACATAAGGAAGAATAAGACTCTTATTTACAAGAAAATTCCTACTAAAGGACTCTTCTAACCAAGACTTTATTCTATCATGATACGGATCATAAAGAAAATTAGAAGAAATGCATGGAAGAATGTAAATTAGTTTAGAGGATTTATCAAGATTATGGAGACCTGACATAACCATTGGCCAAGACTGAAGTGCCCCATTTCCCCATAATTATCCAATTGTTCACAAATTTATTCACATGATGGATATGGAAAACCACTTGAAAGAGAATAAGAAGTATTTACAAGAAGATAATTATCAAGAAAGAAAAGGAAGGATCAACAAAGATTTGATCATAACAAGTATCCAATGGAATATTGGAATGAAGGTCGTTGAATACTTTAAGTGAATTCTGAGGTGCAATAAAATCATCAGAAGAACATAAAGTTAAAATTTCAAACTTGTGCTTATGGAGTTGTATGTAAGGTGTCTCATCCATATCAGAATAATTATCATAGAGAAATTCCCTCTCTTCCAAATCATGAAAAATATTAGCTTAATTAACATCGAAAAATGGATATGAAAGAGATTTATAAATGATATTATTTTCAACCTCAGTATCATGAGCTAAGTTTAAGGAAACCTTAACAAGCTTATTCTGTTGATTTACACAACACTCCTTTTTACTGGAATATGAGGGAATTTGAGCCTAAAGATCAAATGAATTATTATCATATGTATCAAGATTAGTAAACAAATTAGGATAAATAAAATAATGATTACCAAAGTATATATGATTTTCATCATCATGAAATGAAACTTATTTCATGAGATTATTGGATAAACTTTGATTAATGGGTGAATCTTCTGCTAGAAGAATATGCACTAGTTCTAGGTTAACCTCTGAAGTAGAATCATCATTGACAAGTCCAGTATTTGAACCCCATTTTTCTACGAAATTTACTTCTAATGAATTTTCCTCTTCACAACCAACATCAAGAGGGATTTCAGGAACATTTTCAGATTGGAGATTCAGATCTGAAATGTTTTTTGATGGTTGAAAAAGTGAAATAAAAACTCCTAACATGTGTGATTGTGGATCAGTTTCAACTTCATTAATGGGCTTAAAATAACTAAGAATAGAACTAGGATTAACCATTGGATCTATTTCTTGCACATCCTAAAACAAGTATTTCTTGCACATCCTAAAACAAGTCAATGTAATTTTTATCATTTTTTATTTCATTATGTTTATTATTAGAATGAACAAGAGTGTAAAACCATTCTATTAGATCTACATCAGAGGATAAATCTTCAGGATGAAATCTACAACAAAGAAAAATAAATCTAGAAGAGAACTCTTCAATGGACTCATTTTCATGCATTGAATGGTTAATCATTTCTAAGCACAACTCGTCATAATAGTAATTATGATGAGCAAGGAGAAATACTTCCATGAATTGGTTCCATGAGTGAATAGATTTTTCCGGTAACACTTTGAACCACCTTTCAATTCTTCCCCGGAAAGTAAGAGTAAGTAACCTACATAATTCATTATCAATAAATTCTCCAAAATATTTGCATTTTAAAATAAACCAACAAAGATGATCAAAATAAAAAAATTGCACTCTCACCATCAAATCTTAGTTTTGACAAGGAATCGACTGTCTTTTTGGGAATGCTTCGAGTAGGCTCCAATTTTTTTTTTTGGAGAGGATCCATGAGTAGTTAAATGCATTTAAAAATAAAGAATCCATGAGGCCATCTTGTCAGTCTATCCCTCCTTCTAGCGCCATTTGTTGACGGGGGAAAATGACCACCTAATTTCAACGTAAGGGAAACAACCTGGTCCAAGGTTCTTTAAACCTAACCCCAGTCGCTTGGTATGGCTTCTTATGATGGGTTTAAGGGATCCGTTATCCATGAACATGTTTTTCTCCTCAAGAGGATACCTCATTTAAGATCTTCCAAATTACTAAAAGAAATTAAAACCTAAAATATGAAGAATAGCTAAAATTACACCTATCCTAAATGTGATCTAGTAACCATAGACATACAACTACTAAGTCACAAGTAAAAAATAATTAAAACAAAATCCTATCCTGCAACAAAAACAATCTAAAATCAATTCAGTTTGTGTGTGTAGATAAATGATCTAAAACATTGAATACATTTTTCATTAAGACCATTTAAGTTGTTGCATCTTGATCAATATTTTTATGAGACAACGTTGATGTTAAATTTGGGAAATGGTTTTAAAATATTTGTACGAATTTCTTCTATCAAAGTAATAAAATCCAAACTCACTTTTATTTATCACTGTTCTTTGTAAGTTTGACTGGAATCTGAACTTTGTTTTCAATCTTTCATTTAATCTTTTATAATCATAGTCTTTTAAAAAAAAATTCTGAATATTATTATTGATATTTAAATTGATCTGTTTAACCGTAAATTGATTCATGTTATGTATTATTAAAAGTGTTTTTCATTTGTCATGATTTTCATCTGATCCATATGAAACAAATTAAATGGTCTTAATGAATAATGTATTCAACATTTTAGATCATTTATCTACACACATAAATTGGATTGATTTTAGATTGTTTTGCTCCTGCAGGATAGGATTTTTTTTAAATTATTTTCTACTTGTGACTCAGTAGTTGTATGTCTATGGTTACTAGATCACATTTAGGTTGGGTTTAGTTTTATATTTTCTTCATATTTTAGGTTTTAATTTCTTTTAGGAATTTGGAAGAGCTTAAACAAAGTCTCCTCTCGGGGAGAAAAACATTTTTGTGGCTAACAAAGCTCTTAAACTCATTGGTGCAAAGCTCTTAAACTCATTGGAAGCAGCCATACTGTTGGCATAGGGGCAGACCCAAGGTTCAATGCTCAAGATCGCAAGAAAAAAGCCCTAACTACCAACCCTTTTGGCAACACCTACGAAGCAGATGAAGTCTCACTCGAGGTAGAGGCAGGGGTGGTTGCAAGACTCAGATGTTTGCAACCCTAGCTGGGACATAGGTCTGTGATTATAGCACTTAGCAATCATCTATCATGGTTTATCCATCAATATTCAACCCTTGCAACACTTCGCAGATAGCACAGAGTATCAGTGAGTACTTAGATCTAATATAATTCAACACTTAGCCATAACAAGATAGATCGGGTTCCAAAGATCAAGCGCTAAGCATCTTACATATCAAATCTAACATTCATTCCTATCTCAGAAGCACAAAGCATAAATGAATATATCTAATCACATCAAGCACTTAGCCAAGAAGGAGATAAACACATTAGGTCGAAGCACAGAGCACAATACACAAAGTTACCATGGTTCACCCCCACCCTAGGGCTATGCCCACAAGATCTTCTTCTTTATTATCTCAGTCAAGCAGTTATAGCACAGAGCCTCAATAATCCTTGCTTCGCACAGGACAAAATATCTAGGTAGCTCGCTATATCCTTCTTCCTTGCACTTCAACACAAACCAACTTGGGAGCTTCTTACAATCATGCACAGAGCATTTACAAGATACATCCCATCACACAGATCCAGTTCCTGGCACTAAGCCATCAACTATACATCACATACATGTACTACTCTCTCCTTACATTGCCTAAGTATCTATTTATAGATTAAAAAAATGGGCCTAAGCGTGGGTGAACCCACGGGCCGACATCCCTTTCCCGTTACATTAACCCAAAACCCTAAAGGGACCCAAAAATAGGTCTAGTTTCCCTAATTTCCACTTCGCGTTGCGCTCCATCTTTGGCAAGTTTTCGAAGTCCCAAAATTGGTCAAATATGACCAAGTATTCTTCAAAACTTGGTCAAGGGCCAACACATACCAAATGGTTGGGATTAGGTTTAAAGAACCTTGGACCGAGTTTTTTCCCTTACATTGACAAGTGGTCATTTTCTCCCATCAACAAGAATCTGATATTCAAATTATTCAGTTAGATAGAAATCGAGTCAAAGTAATTGGGGAGATAAAGAATGTTTTAATCAAAATGTTTGATAATCCTAAAATTCATTGAACTATTGACATTATTGTAGTGGACATACCTGATAACTATGGCATGATTTTAAGTAGAGATTGGTCTACTATACTGAATGGATATTTTGCTACTAATTGGTCACATTTATGGCTTCCTTTCAATGGAAAACTTAATCATATCAGAATTGATAGAGAGAGATATATGAAGCATATGGTGACTGATTTGCACAACCCAAATGAACCTATGGTGTTTAACAATTCAATTTTGGGTAATTAGTCATATGATACATTTTTGGGGAATTACACATCTGAAACATCTTCTTTTGCAGAATCTAACACTCAATCTGAAATCCTTCATTGCACTCAGATTGTTGAGCCAAATTGTAATATAGTAGATCCAGCTAACATTTCTTCTAATGTACAACCTAACATAATTTTCATGGATAAATTAGAGATACTTATTAACTCTAATAATCTCAATAATTCTAAAAAAATTGAAAACTTGAAATCAACCTAAGAAGGGTTGGTTTTATTGGTTGGGGGAGTATTTTTATCTTTCTTGGGAGGAAATCTAAAAACTTTCTTCTAGCTAGAATATCCTTCTCCACCACTCTTCTTCAAATCTATCAGCGTGTTGGAGAGTTTCTTAACAATCCTTTGGAGAGCTTCTATATCCATGGAATCACAATTCTTCTTCTCTTATTAGGGTTTGGACGTAGTTACTTTGTTTTTACCCTTGTTTTGGAGGATTCTTTAGCCGAATCTTAACGTGTTCTTTAGCTGAATCTTTTCTATCAGGGTCAAATTTTGGCAAAAAACTTCTTTGGATGTCTGGGCATGTCATGCGAAATTCTAGGTACGACGACTGCATCAGGAACCAATCAGGGTCGATAGGGAGGGGGATTTTTATTCACATTAGCTATGACCATATTTGGAGGTTGATACAAAACTATCTGGAGTGGGTTTTTTTCTAGTTCACTTTCGTGTTCTTCTTCCTCTTCAGAGTCCTCTTCTGACTCGTTTCTTGGTGTAAAAGGTGGATATTCAGGAGGAGAGGGAGGTCTACCACCGACACCACCAAATCGTAAGTAATGCTCAAGTTCAAAATCATAAGTCTCTGCAAAATTAGATGTATAATATTGAGGTAAGTGTTACGAGGAAAATTTCTCTATGGCTAGGGTGAACCACAACAGACAAGTATGACTACAGAAATCGACTCAATTCTAGCATATGCTATACAAACTAATGTTCAAGAGAGATAAGAACGAGGTCTACCTTGTCCAAACATTTGATGATGTCCACGGTTGATAACTTCAACGGAAAGGAGTTATGACAACATGATTTTCTTGATATGTGAAAGGGTCAATAGAGAGTGGGTCTTCGCTTAGAGGATTCTCCTAAACTTGAGGTATCAAATAGTCAATGGGAAGCTACCCCTTCTATCTGATCCATTTTCTAGTTATGACACGATTTACTCACTCTTGGGAATACCTAAGAATGGTATCAACAAATGGAAGGATTAATAGGCAATGTTGTGTGGGGAAGAAAATGCGGATTCATAATGAGTGGAAGCACACTGAGTATTGGCCTGAGATGATGTGTTCACAGTATATGACGTGGGAAGGGAAGTGTGATCAAAACGAAATTAATGGGAACCACTAGACAAGGAAGTGTTTACTTACATAATAGAATGGGAATGATTTGTTATTTTATTTGCATCCATTCATTTCTATGGCCCTCTTTCTAGTGCCATTTCTGTTGACGGGCCAAAATGAACCATTCAAGAAGTTGAGGGAAAACGCCCGATGCCAGGTCCCAATTAGACCCACTCTCCTTTGGAGTAGTGTTTTCGACTAGATTATTGGCCTTTTTACCAATCTAACTAACTAATTATTTAAATATGAATTTAAGAACTGAAGGTTCTCAAATGAATTAAAGTCTGGAATTAAAATAAACATGATGCTAACTAAAATTAAGCTAAGATGCAATTCTATACTAAACTAAACCTATCCTAATTAGGATCTATCTAATTAAGATTAAACATAGTCGAGAAAGATATCATCCGAATAAGAAATAGTTCATACATTCGAGTGACAAATAAAACTATAATGCAATCAAATAAGTTAACAAAAAACAGTGCCCGGGTTTAATGACATTATGATTGCATTTAATAAAGGAAACAAGTGATAATCCATGTTGGAGACAAAATTAAAGAAGTAGTTAATACAAATAAACTCATAAGACACAAGTAAAAAATAAATTCATTTAGAGAAATCTCAATCACATTCACCAAAATTGTCAGTCTCCAAAAATGTCTCTTGCTCTTTATTCATACGAAAATAGTAATATTATCTTAATTCAAAAGCAAAAAAGTCCTGGTTCATTTACATTCATATTTTTTATAGAATACAAGAGGATCCTTCTCGTATATCTCTGAATACCACCCGGTTATAGGATTGAAGTGACGCTTCATTTTCTTACCTGATTAAGACATTTCAATCATTACATAACTATGATTTTTCTACAAAATTCGGTACAATGAGATAATCAAGTGAGCCTTGGTGGTTGAAACCTTGTGTCTATGAATTTTTTCCATGTTTTGAATTCTTCAAGTATATCATCCACTCAGAATAGTTGTTTCCTCTCAAGGTCTTCTTTGTTTTTACAAATGGGAATCATAATTTCTATCTTCAAATTTTTCTCAACACATTACATAGAATCTTTGGTTAACGAAATTAACCTGGCAGGCTGTATTAAACTAGCCTCTATAAATTACGCGCTAATTTTGTCGATTAATCCAATGGACTTCATGCTGAGATTCCTCTTGAATTACACATTTTTTACCATTGTTTGAGTCGATGACACCTTTTTCCAAATCTCTTGGTGGGTCCATCCCAAACTGGGTGTGTAAGTTGCTAGAAGTCTTCCACAATTCTTTGCTTGTTGTACTAACCTGCTCCTGGGTATTTTTGATATATGTGATCATTTCCATCCTTGCATTAAACAATCATATATCTCTGATTATCTACTTGTATGAATATGCAAGCATGGTATCAGGGGGGTTTGGATGAGTTTCATGCCATTCTGTGACCCTGCTATAGGCTTCTTGAGATCTTTGATATTTTTTCTGCATATGTTTCACCTGCATATTTAATTTCCCTTGATTGGATTTGGCCTTCAGTATTTTATTAAATGAATAGAAGAATTTCTTCTACAATTCCTGAAGTTATTCATTCATATTGATGGTGTTATCTCTGATTATTTCCATGACTAAAATTTTTGTCTTACTTTCTTCCATAGTCTTCTTCAGGATTTGATTATCCTGTTGAAATTTCCTAACTTGATCTTTGATTCTTTCATTGTATTTATTGATCTCTAACTATTCTCCTTTGAGTTTGGTTACCTCTTGAGTGTGTGAAATTCTAAGATTTTCTCTCTCATCCGGATGCATCTTTCGATTCATCTCGATCCTTTTCTCAAAATTTGCAGTCAATTCCCGTTCTCGGAGATGGATCTATCTATGCATTTATTCCCTATAAGAATGCTTTGTTTCTATGGATTTTTATCTAAATTCATTGGATAGAGAGCTCTTTTTTGTGTCTACACCATTTTCCAGTTTTGTTATTCTTAGTTTAGCCACATCTAGTCCATTGGCCATTTCATGGACATACATAGAGTTAGCGCCAACAAAAGCATTCAGGATCGATGATGCTTGGATGTCATTATATATTGGGTCTAGGCCTACTTTCCATCTGATGTTCCTCTCAACTATATTCCTGCTTGTCCCTCCTCTTTTCCTTTTGGTAGTTCTTTTCTCTATAGATTTAGTCTTATGACTATAATAATATTCTATAACCACTACAACTGCACGTTCAACACCTGACCCATTTGATGTGAGCAAGAAGCTTCTTGGTATGGCTTCCAAGGGAGTTCATTCTTCCAATGGAACTGTAACCATACCGACGTCAGGGTATGTTTTTATATTTGTATGGGTTGGTTCATGTTCTTCCCTGGGCGCTTTAGGAGTTTTTTCATTTCCTTCCTTGCCTCTCTCGGCCAGATATTGGTTTTTTCTATTCGTCGACAAATTATGTTGGGCTTCGACCTTTTTATATTATTGGTACCTCTCTTAATCTTTGTATGCTTTCCTAGAAAATTTTGAATCCTTTTTTTTCCTAGTCAGTTTCACGACTTCACATTTCTCCTTATATTGCTGAAGCAATGTTTTAAATTATTCTATCCTCGAAAATTTGTTTGCCTCTTCATGTTTTTTGAATTGTTCAGTGACCAAATCAATAGGGAGTCTGATCAATACTTCTTCGAAATGTGCATCTCCTCGAAAAATATCGTTAGCATATCTAGCTTGATGAGGTGTCTGCAATGTCAATTTGACAGCTTTCAAGTGATCATACACTACATTTTGAGGGTCATGTCCCTTCTTCTCCTCAGTGGATAGACATATTTCTTGAAAGGATGTTTCTCCCTTGTTGACCATTAAAATCGCAATGAGGATTTTGCCCGCAAAGTATTTCTAAAAGCCTATTATTATAAGTTAATGATACATATATAATACTAGTAGGTGGGACCACCTTGTAGATTGGAGTATCAGATGAGTTTCTTATTCGATATTTATGCTGATGTTCAACACTTCTTATAGGGTCCTACATGATGGACGATGAAATAATGGTTCTATTTGCGACAAATGACAGATGGATAATGCATGCTATGTGTTGGTATCGTTACTCTAAAATCTCAATTCCATGTCATGATGGCTTATGTGAACTGTTATTACAATGCTATTGGTGCCATGATCTATTACATGTTACACCTGCACAAAACACATGTTATTCATGACAAAAGATAAAATAAATATGGAATAAATCTAAGGAGAAGAAACTAAACTATGCTATAGTATGCTACACTATATGCATTGGAAAATTAAAAGGGTTGATGTTAGTCCTAACTAGAAATGTTAGTGGATGTTAGTGGCTATACAATATATTGATTTATATGAAGGAACATTTGATATGTGTTGTGGTATGTTTGTAAATGGTGTTAGGCTGCTAAATAGAAGATTTGAATGACCTGAAACACTAAATTGTCAAACCAGGGTTGGTAAACTTTGAGCTGCTACACTGTATGTGCAGGTAAGGCTCTAATCTCTATCTGAATGCTATCCTTAGAAGAAAACACAAACTCACTCTGAGAACTTGAATCTTAATGACTATCGTGAAACTTAGCATTTCCTATTTAAGTCATCAACAGAGAACAGTCCTATGCTTAAATGTTGGTGCTTCTATTTCCATTCATAAGTATGATTTCACAAGCTTATTCCACCACTACTTTTAGTCATCTATCATCACCATTTCTATTCAAGCCATGACATAAAGAGTGTTTCCTAAAATGCATTTAATCTGAACATTACAAATGAATCTAATTTGTCCACAGGAAAACAGAGTAATACCCTACTTACCCTACTGGTACCGGAAGCTCCCTCTAACTTAACTGTAATCTAACTATTCTAATTAAGCAGGGTAACTAACTATCTAACAAAGAAAAGTTCACTCAATCTCTAAGTAATGTTCGAATTGAAAACTAGAAGCCAAACAAACCACTTTCATACTCTAAACCCTACAGGCATCAGTTATGCATTCAATACTCATCAACGTCAAAGATAACAGTATGCTGGAACGATTCAATTGAAGAATAAATAAACACAACTTTGAAGGAGTCAATTATGAAACTTTAAACTATTGTGTAAGCAAACACTAACACACTGAAATAACTAAATCTATGATAAAATAAAGCAGCGGCTTGCACCTGTTTGGCAGGCCCAACCAAACGGCACAAACACTGTAAGTAATAACCAGAACCGACTATATCATTCTATGCAAACATGGTGTCAACTTCACGCTTTATTAACTCAGAAGAAAATACTCAAATCGTATGATAGTCGGGTAACATAACGTAACAGTAGTTTTATATTCAGAAATGCATGTCCATAACATAACATAATCCAACCCGTTCTCAGGAGTGACCTCCTGGTTATATATAAATCTTCCTCATAATAGTCTAAAGCAAAATACATAAAGACAAACGGATCCCCCGATCCGAAAATAGCTTGAAATCAAGTTTAAAAACGACCTTCACATCTTCGTGACACGTAGTGTCACGAAGTGTGAACGATGAAGAATTAACGACTCAGTTTTATCATTATTCCTTCAAGCATCCTGTGAGCGATGACTCCAGTTTTCATGCGAATCTCTCTGTCTCCCATTCGGACCATAATGCACAAATATTGAGCGGCTTCATTGGTATCTCCACGGGTACGAGTTGGTACCTAGTACCGGCAATCCTGTTCCAAAAATAGAAGTGGTACCTAACCCAAGTGACATTAGTTTCAATATCAATTTAAAGCATCAAAATGCATAAGAATAGCTTGATACCTTAAGTAGCCCCATTGGATGGTAGGGAGATGTCAATTATGTCAAAACAAGGCCAAAAGGGTGGTACTGGGTATATAAATGGAGGTCTTTGGAATATAATATAGGCAAAAACATGATCAAAACCGGAGACCAACATGCCCCCACACTGAAGTCCTTGCCTGTCCTCAGGTAACAAAAGTCAAAGACTGGTAGCAATCAGAGGGTTGCAGCGGCTGCAACCAGCATTTGTANCAGCATTTGTAGCCTCTCCTGTTTCTTCAGATTCCTGATTTCTTTCTTGAGGACTCTGTTGATTATAACATGCTTTCTGGCAATCCTCTGAAGTTGCCTGTTCCTTTTGAAAATATCCTTATTCCTCTGCTTTAACCTTTCAACTTTGGACAAGAGGTGAATTACCCTGAGTTTCATGAGTTCATTCTCAGTTTTAATATGTATATCCAATACAATGTACTCATGCAACTTCTCCTTCAATCTGCTATTCTTGCTCTCTAGTTTCACCACCATTGGTTTCAAGGATCGACTGGAGGAAATCTCGCAGTGGGTTTCAAATGTTTGATCTTGTCCTGGCTGTGCTTGAGGGCTAGACGCATGGGTAAACTCGTCTGGGCTTTGAGCAGGGGTGTGAACTCTATCGAAATCATGATTTGGACTGAGTTCAGGAGTGAACTCATCTGGGCTGCGTTCATAAGTGTCAACTGGATCAAAATTGCGATATGGACTGAGTTCAGGAGTGAACTCATTTGGGATTCATTCATAGGTGTCAGCTGGACTAGGTCCGGGAGTGGACTCTCTTTGCATCTGAACAGGGGTACCGGTTGGTACTTGAATGGACTCATTCTGCACAATTCCTTTGGGTGTAGTAGCCTGCTGATTTGTTTTACAGTTTTTTCGAATGAGTTGGGACAAAGTCCAGGTCATCTCAGAGGGCTATGGGGCCTCCTCGTGACCATCCACACTTTCCAATCTCTCTTGCGGTGGGTAACTGGGCACCGAGTTGTCCATTCCCGACAATACGCTTTTACATTTTCTTTTCGGGTTCCTCCTATGCTTATCAATCAACTCGACTAGTTCCTCCACGTCAATTATGTTCTCGGCAGCGAGGGGAGAACTTGGGATTTCAATGTTTGCCTCGGTAGGTGTGGTGCCCTTCCCAGTTTCAGTATTGGTTTCTACTTTGTTATCAATTGGAGGTTCTGGATCAGGGTCCCCAACATAGTCTTTAGTCAGGGTTTTGACCCTCTTTTTCCTGGAGTTCAACTTTTTGTGTGGGGGAATAGGCTTCACACTCCTATCTTTAGACTGGGCACAGGCGAGGGTTTTTACAATGAATAGGTCCCAAGTTTCTTGCTTCTTCGGTAGTGCAGATTTAATCAAAATTTTAACTAGACCAAAGTGAAATAAACTCCCTCGAAACTCGTTAGCCTTTTGGACCTGTTCGGCCATCCTTTTTAAACTTTTCAACAAGAAATAGGGTATGTTCAACAGAGTACCTGTGAAGTGTAACAGGAGTCAGGCACGGAAGGGGAATATGATGGTATATCGACCCTCACACATGAGGTAACATTGGAGGATGGCCAACAATTGAGCCCACTGTGGTTCCAACCACAACCGTGAGGTTCCCTCGAACCACTGCTTTTCCCGGTACTGAGGTTTCAACAGCTGCGTACAAAGCTTTTTATCAACCGACTGTCCCTTTATCCATCTTTGGCCTGTGGTGGGAAATTGAATTGCCTCTGAAATGAACTTCTCCGTGACCTCGAACTCGAGCTTGCCCACCTTGGCGGTCCCACCCTCAAAATGCAGAGCAAATTGGAGCATGATTGCATCGTTATATCCATCGAACTTCTTCAGAAATGGCTCCCACCCTGCTTGCTTAAAAATATCTTTGGTTGCCCCATACTTTGGGAGGGCCTCCAAGCCGGCGTATGTTTCTGGTTCATGGCAATTTGCTACCATGGCTCTTCTTGGCATCACAGAGGAAGTCTATCGGTGGCAGTGAAGGTTGGATGAGGGCAATGAAGGGAGAGAATGTGATGGAGAATGCAGTAGGGAAGAAAATCATATGATAATATTTGAATTGTCGTGGAGATAGATAGGGTGTCGTAACATGATGGAAATCATACGAGGGTGTAGAGTTATCATATCCGAGTCAAATCGAACTTAGTTCCGGTAATGGTGCATTTTTATGATATGAAATGTCATGGAGGTTTAGTTCATTAGGTACAGGTCGTGGAAATGATGAAACTTTATGGAGTAATTAAGGCACCCTTAGTTCAAACTTATTAGTATGCAAATTAATACAGTAAATCAACATGAACTAAACACACCTGAGTCAAATTACCTATCCCCATTGTTATGCAAGTCTTGCTGTAGAATTATCTTTTGAAGTTAAGTATGGATTTGAAGGGCGCGAAAATTATAGCTGCTCTGGTCTTTCTGATGAACCTGTAATTGATGAACTCTGTGCTGGTACTGACTGGTACTAATGGAACACTCAAGAATCTGCAGAAGAATTTGAACAAATAATACCATTCTGAGAAAAGCTTCCTATGTATAACAACAGATTATCTGAGGATGACCCCTGAACCTGGATTTTGTTCTGGCTTGAAAAAGATCAACTAAAATCATGTCTTCAACAGCTTCAAATCTTCACCCATGGTACAAGTCTGATTTGTGTGAATAGATGTTTTGGAGTCGAACACAAACAGAAATCATCGGATTACTAGCCATTAATGAATGTTGTTAATCGATGCGAGATGACCCACCTGTGATGTCAATGGGCCTCAAGGTACCTACAACACATCCTAGCAGGTACGAATAGAGGTGTTGGTGTCGAATCACCTGTAGGATCTATCAACCAAGAGACATTGGTGTATTCCCATGGCTGTTAGCAAAGACATCTGCCATTAAGGCATGTAGAGTCCAGGGTGCTAAATAATCTCTATCCTCTGCTCCAGATAAGGTGCTGATGTCGATGGAGTGAGATTTGTTAGAAGGTGGACCTTAACGTATTCCACATCATCCAACACGAGTGCAGATATAAATCTTGCAGACATAATTTTTAGAACAGAAATCACTTACTTGTGGATTTTATGAGCCCAAGTTAGTACATGCTCATTGCTTCCTCATATTTGGAGAGTCTGAGGAAATGCCAAAAGAAGATTCTAAGGGGGTTTCTTTCCCATAATAATTCACCAGGTCTGGTAAAGAATAATCCTTCCTGATAAATTCCCCTTTCATNNTTCACCAGGTCTGGTAAAGAATAATCCTTCCTGATAAATTCCCCTTTCATATTTTAATGAGCAAACAAAGGGAGCAAACAAGCTTGAATTTATCTGTTGCAAACAAGTTAGTCACATTGTTAAGAAAATCTCATGAAATAAAACAGTCTTACCTTCTTACCTGTTGTGAGTTCAGCTCTACACTTATTCTGAGGAGCCTGTAAAACTGAAAACAAATCATCAACACATCCAAGAGAAAGAAGAAAATAAATGTTTTTTCCTCTTTTTTTTTTTATATTATTTGATTTTTTATTTTTTATTTTTATAATTTTTTATTATTTATTTTTATTTATTTT